>VXBL01002580.1:36302-55327 GCA_013400195.1 Aramus guarauna
TTTTTAACATCTAGGGCAAGGATGCAAACTCTGCATATATAGCACCTCCCTGAATCTGGCAGACTTTCCCATGTGCTGAGCGAAGGGGTCACCTGAGATATGACTGCTCAGCAAAAACCTAGCTGCAGGAATGGCCTGGGCCCTCCCTGTGCATCTTCCTTCCTGCTTCCCACATAGCTCACCTCCTAGTCCATGTCTCTGCATCCTGACAGACTGCCTGCAAGCTGCTGGCTTAGCAAGAGACTATCCCTGAGCTGCCTCCTTGCAGCAGACTTGCTGCTCCCCATTGCCATAGGAGCTGCAGCACTGCATTGCTGCCCACCACCAGGACCTGCCTCGAAAGCTCTGAGGTATCCCTGGGGTCTCCCTGTCTTTGGGTGCAAAATGAATGCCATAGCTCCCCTGGAAGAGCCACTGCAATGCTCATCGGGCCAGATGCTTGCTCAGGGAGGAAGGGTGGCACAGACCACTCCCTCAGCACACAGGAGCTCCTTCCTGGCACTGGATGACAGGATTCAGGCTGCACAAAAACTTGATGTGCACTAAGCAAGACCTGCAAACGAACCCAAACACGGACTCTCTGATGCCATCACAGACTTAGGAACGCTTCAGAGAAAACGTGCTCACTCGTAAGGGCAGAAAACATATGGCTACGTAGCATAAGACTTTTTGACTATTGCTTTTCTTGATGGAGGTCTTGGTGATCACCTGCAGCAAGCACTGTGAGCTGGAAATTGAAGATGCATTTCCCTGTGCTGTGCCATGCATGGCATGTGATGGCTGGGCCATTGCAATTGCAGTTGCAATGCTGGGGATTGAAGGAGCTGAGCATAGCAGCAGAGCAAGGCAAAGAATGACAAACACATCCCTTGAAGCTCAGGGGACCAACAGGTCCCAGGGTGCCCAGTATGCAGGGACCCTGGCTCAACAAAGCTCCCCTGGGCCTGAGGCCATTGCACACCAGAGAGCAGCTTTGACTCTGCCATCCAACAGCCCCAGGCAGCAAAGGCACTTGGAAGAGCCACTGTGGAACATGGGTCAACCCATAGGTCTGCAAAACCACCCAAACAGGCCTTGATGAAGACAGAAGCAGAAGCAGCATGAAGGGAGAAACTACATGGTACCTATGGACACAGGAGGAGAAACACAGAAATCCAAGAGAGGAGCGCAAAATGTGGCGAAATATCAAGATTGTTATTTGGAAGGAGTAGGATGGAGTCAAGAGGGAGAGGCTGGCAAGTCCAGTGCAGAGGTGGATGGCTGCTTTGGAGGAGGACCTGACATGCTCAGATTAAAAGCCTGTCAGGGCCATGCAGTGGCTTCACAGACTGCCCCCACCCTGGATGGCAGTCAATCCTCCCCTGCCATGCTATCAGCTAGGAGGACACTAGATTGAGATGAATGAAAACCACTCGCATGAGAAAAGCATTAGTTAAAATGTCTTATCATACATTTAGTTAATTACTAAGTGAATTACTTTAATGCTACACAAAATACACAGCTGTGTTTAATGAGCTGTTGAAATGCTCTCTGGGCAAACTTTAATAATATCTCTATTCTCACAGAGGAAAATTGCTGCAGGGGAAAATGCATCTGTTTGCACCTAAAGTGTTCTGAGTGACAGCTCGATGGCTATTATCTTTAGGGCACATGGTAGTCAATTTCATTAATATGAAATTTTAAAATATTTATGCTTATCACTAGTGTGCAGCCTCCAGGGCAGACTGCAAGCCCAGTTGTGCTGGTGACAGAGAAGGCAATTCCAGGATAGGTTAAATAAAGTCAACCCTTGCTTCTTTTTGCTTTCTGTCATAGTGCACATTTCCTAGGGCTCAAGACCTTGAAACAGCCTCACGCTTTCCCTGGGACTGTCTCCAGCAGGCCTGCATCCCTTCCATGATGAATGCCCCCAACTCAGACACAGCTCTCGAGGTGACCCACAGCAAATCGCAAAACCCAGTTGACTGTATACGTGTCAGGAGGAAGCCTATCTGTGATACATCCCAGTGTGAGGCATGCCTTCTCCATGAAAGCACAGTTGCCTCCTGTTTGGCTTGTGGTTGACTGTTGCTCGGGTCACTTCAGCAGCTCTCCAAGCCAAGGTCAGGCTTGCACGTAACTCTTACCCAAGCACAGCCCTTCACTTACCTGCATTGAGCTGCATCTCCAGTTTGTCAAGAGAAGCTCCTGGAGCTGCTGCCTTCTACTTCTGCTCTTACAGTTTGAGGAAAAAGACTTAGACACAAATGAAAGTTATGAACCAGAAAAGTCTACATACTTCAGAATAAAAGCCAGACTGGTTTCTCAGAAGTCCTACCATAAGCCAGCATCCATCAGGTCAGATGTTAAACCAGTCTAGTAGACGCAACAAATCTTCTTTGAAGGTCATACCAGCTTTGTGGGTTGTATCAACTGGTACATATGCTGATTATCTCATCCTAACTTCAGTGTTATTTCCTAACCAAGCTGCATCTTCTATATCGTCTCAGGAAATGGGAAAATGAGCAGCACAAAGGCAGGCTATTAGTCTTGAAGTGCTCACAATAGAGATTATTGCTGTTTCCTTCAAAGCAGCAGCTGCTGACCACAGGCACCCCAGTGTCCTGAGTGCCCTAATCCTTCTGGGAAATGCTCCTCTGCTATGGCAAGAATGGGTTCACTCTTATTAGATGCACTATTGCTTCCCAAGTGCTTCCCATGTTACGTGCATTCACATTCAGGCACTTGAGGCAGATCCCCAGTGCTGATTTAACAGGGAAAGTACAAGAGCCTCCCTCATCATGCTGTCCACCATCACCTCACCCATTTCCAGATTTGGAGTGCCCCAAATGTTGCACTGGCATGCCTATGATGTACCTACACAGATGGTCAGACAATCCTGCGGCCACCAGGGCATGGGTTGGGTGACTTAAGTTCCGAAGATGGTCTTCAGTCTCAGTCTCAGTCCTGTACCTCCCTGTAGTTGAGACAGTCTTGATTTATGGGCCCAGCTGTCAGGTGGAGAGGGGCAACATACCGACAGTATTTTTCTGAAAACTTGCCCCAGGAGTCTCCTTCTGCCTCAAAGTGACTTTCTGTATCATGATGAGTTGAGACAATCTGAAACACTTAAGAGATCTGAGATCACCTTGAGAAGCATTTGTTTATCTGTGCTTAAAAGAAACTCAGTCACTTGGGAAGTTAATTTTCAGAGATGTTTTAAACATCTATAAACAAAGCCAAATATTTTGACTGTGGGGATGTAGTGACTGCCATGCATTACAAATACAGTCAGAAGCACTTTCTGCTGAGCAAGCTGGTGGATACTCAGTCTGCTTGCTATTTGTTGCCTTTTTCAGAGTAAAGCACCAATGCTCTGAATACAAATTGTGAATACATTATTCTATTTTGAGCTCTGGAAATGTTTTGGTCTTTTCTGATTTTCAGAATACTTGAGAAGTGCAAATATTCTTGCCTGTATCACTTATTGAGGAAAGAAACCATTAGCTGCAGCAAGAGCTATGTCTTAGCTATGCAATTACACTTATGGCCTGTCATCTGCTACTAATGCCTAGGGGAAAAAGAGCTTTTATTGCAGAATTATGCTGAAAAAGAAGTAAACCACCTCTGTGCCAGGGAAATCCTGACTTGGCTTGCTCTGCAATAGTGTCCAGGCCTATTGGCTCCATCTCTTAATAAACATTCTTGTTATGAGGTATTTCTGGTTTATGGCTCTCTGGCTCAGGTTTGTATAGCTTACCTGTGAGCAAATGCTATCAACGTCAATGCTTGCAGCCTAAGACATTGCTTCACTGGATGCCTCTTCCTCTGCCCTGCAAAAGCCCTGGCCCAGGAATTACAACCTGCTCAGCACCAACTCTCTCTTCTCAAAAGCAGAGAGGATAGAGTGAGTTCAGCAGTTTCCATCCAGGCCAGAAGTGACCCCACCTTGCCTCTTATATCGTCCACTCTCTGCATAAAATTCTATGCTCAGTCTCTATAAAAAGTATAAACATATTTTGGAAATATATATGGGGCCATAAAATCCCACTTCATACTCTGCACTTTTTAGTTCACTGCTTTAAAGAAGGCTCACAAGATATTTTACTGGCTAAGTTACTGGATGGGAAACAGCTTGAGGATGGAGCTAAGAGCTTTCTGGAGATTTTTTCCAAAGTAGGCAAGTCTTCTCTGAGCCTCTTTGATCTTCAGTAACAAGACCTCCCAGGAGACTTACAGCTCTTCCTGGCTACTGCTAGGATAAAGAGAACAGGATTTTTCTCTCCCTTTTTGCTCTATTGAAGCATTTTGCCTTCTGGGCACAGCTTCCCTTCATAACAACCCGATTTTACTTGTCTTCTATAAAAAGGGAGAGATGGACTGGAGGAAAAAACAAAACAGCAAAAACTGGGGCCAGCCAAATCTTTGTCAGGGAAGAACTAACCTGGAATGAGATTAAGGATGAGAATGTGTCCCTAATTAGCTCCATGGAGAGAAGAGCCAGGGACAGGCAGAGTGGCTGTGCACCCCACAGTGCAGTGTGAGCCAGCAGCTACATGCACAATGCAGGGCTCCTAAGTCCACAACAGACATCACAGCTGCGGGCACAACACATACAGTGCCAAAGAAGTCATCAGACATGCCCCAACATGTTCAATTTGTATATTACACTAAGTTTTGTGTTAGCAGGCTTACAAGCATAGCTTTTCTGCAAAGCTGATTTTACTGTTACGCATAAGACAAACTCTTGATGGTGTTCTCTGCACAAGCAGGGGAAGGATTGAACTTATGCATGTGGCACCAGCACAGTTCATATCTTCTGTATATCCATGGCCTGCTCCATTGCTGCTGCTGCCCACCCAGCAGTACAAACTACATCAGCTGTAAAGAAGAGACCTTCTCTTGGCATAAATGAGCCAGGCAAGACTGAGGTCCTGTCTTCCAAGATCACTCAGGCTAGTGTTTAACCTGTGTCAAATCAGACACTGGACATTGTGTCTGTTTTCAAAATGTTTATTTCATATATATGGAAGTGAGTATCTAAGGCATTGCAAAATGCGCTGGGATACCGGTTACATTCTTGCAAGCTACTTCTTTGCTTGGCCTGTGCAACCAGTGCAGAGTAAATTCAGTGCAACTGTGAGAGCTGGGAGAAATTGCTTGAAGTGGAACTAGAGGAAAAAGAAGCAGCAACATCAAGGCAAGAAAACTCCCAAGCAAAGGGATAAGATACCTGGCTGTCTTCGAAAGGAACACCTTCAAGCATTGCACTGTACACCTTATAAAATGATAAGTTCTCAATAGTAGGTGAGGGAATTGTTATGGGATCATAACAATGTTGTTTGAGCACAAAAAACTGCCTTTCTATTGACAAACTATTTCGTCAATGGAGCGATATAACTCAACCACTAGCCGTCTTCCACAAGAAAAAACAGAATGGCTGCAGTGACTCTGTTCTGAATGCAGTACAGTTGTACAAGCAGCTCTGGCATCCCTTGGATTGATGCAGGTGGGAGTTCTTCATTTCACTTTTCTGCTTTCTGCTACTACAGCAGCCAACAGCTCCCTGCAATAAGCACAGAGAAAAAACAAGAGAAGCATGGATTGCCCTGCCCCACCAACCTTGATCCTTCCAGCCCATACAAGCCCAGGGCTTGGATTTCCATGGCACTCATGAACTGACAAAGAGCATGTAGCTCCACAAAGCAACAAGAAGTTGTTCTCACCCCTCATGCCCAATGCACAGGTCTTATTTATTTCGCTCTGCCCATGGCTCGTAGAAGTTTTCCTCCAGGCATGTGACACAGAGCAGAGAGGAGTTGGCTAGTGACCCTCTTTAGGGGTCATCATTTTATACAGGTTTCTGCAGGTCAGCTGGATTCATGCACTGATTTTACTGTCTCTGACTCTCTTGTTTTTATTGAAGAGCTGCCTTTTTCAGTGACAGTAAGTAAAACGTTCCAGCTCTGTAGAGATTCGCGAAGGAAACTTGACAGTTGTTTGTAAGAGAGTGCATATGTGGAAGCACTGGAAGAAACAGCAGAGCAGGAAGTCTGGGTGGATATGCAGCAAGTCAAGAGACTGAGAGAAGCCGTGAAATCCGAGAAGGAATATCAATAATGCCGGGGAACTGACAGGAGGTGCACATTGGTGCTGGAGCACTAGTGGTGTGACTTCTCCATCTCTTACTGAAGCAAGGGCTGGGTTGAGTTGTAAAAGTTAACAGTCACACAGTATCATGGGAGGTGCCAGGAGACAAGATGAGGACTTCAAATCTGTTCCTAATCCTCTGTGTCACCACAAGAAATCCTGGACAGACATGTCTAGCTGCTTGCAAGTGTTGAAGAATGGGTGAAAAACTGAAATGAGCTTTATCTTCCCCTTCTACAGTCTCACGCTGAGTTTTGCCACAGCTCTGTAGCTCTCTCCACCATCTTTGACTGTTAGCCCCTGGGGAGAAGTTCCTCTTTTGACAGCAGAAGTTGACCAAAGTGCCAGCTCTCACATTTGGGATGATTAGTTTGGCATCTTCCCTGAGAGGGTGATGCAGCCAAGCCACAGGTCTCCACAGAAGTGGGGACTGTCAGCCATGGAGGCTGCCAAGACTCAGCCAAAGCCATGGCTACCTAATCTAGTGTTGGCATCACTTCAGCTGTGACTCAGGAGCTGGACTGGAGACTCCACAGGGCCATTCTAACCAGCACTTCTAGGAGTCTAAGATGACTCCAGAGCTGCTCAAAACTATTCATCAGATGTTCTTTTAAATCAGTGTCATTTACATTAGTAATATAGGATAGCTACTGTACTATCTTTATTCCTAAAGACACACTGGACTTTTGCTTCTTTGTGCTCTTCTCATTTGTGTAGCCACCCAAAAGTTTAAAGGAGGTGACCTGCAGCTTCCTTGGTTACCAGCTGCATTAACAGCTGAATTTGGTGGCTGTGAGCTCTTTCTCTCCAGGGACTTGTGTCTAACAAATGCTGAAAACAGTTCAAGACCAACTCCACCTGAATAGATTGTTTATTTCTCATATACTAGGAAAAAATGGTAACAACTGCAAAGGCCAATAATGTAGGTAAAACCATTAAGTGACACATTCCTGCTTTTTGCCATTGGTAGGATAAGGTCATGTGAATAAAAGATGTGCATCATGTTTGCACTGAACTTGTGCACAGAGCTCTCCCAATCTTTACAACACCAAGTTATATCTTGTGCAAGAAAAACAGCACTTGGATTTGCCATGGATAGATACATATTCACAGAGCAATGCCCTCCCACATCCAGCCCCCTCAAAAATCACTTGTAAAAAAATGATCTTTCCAGCCAAATCTTTCATCCCCAAGTCCAAATTTCAGAGTGAGAATGCCTGAGCAACAACTCAGGGAGCTCTTGTTTTGCAAGGACCCACCTCCTCACCACTGTGTGGTGTTCCTGCCAAGACACATCCTGTGTGCCCCCATGCACACAGGGGACCAAAAGTATCAAGGACATGAATTCCAAGCAGAGTCCAAGCGCCCTGAGAAGAGAATGGGAGCATGGGCCCCACAGTCTCCATGGCCTGTGAAACACTGAGCACCATGAGAGAACTGAATTGTTTTCTTCTGTGGCCAGAAGATTTATGGTTTGGGATTTCTCCTAAGAAAAAATTTTCTATGGAAAGAATAGCACTGGCATTGGCTAGAACTTGCATGACTGAAGAAAGGAGGCAGAATACCAAATGCCTGGTGCACTGAGGACATACCTTCATGATATGGTGTTGGTCAGTATGTTGCAGGAAGTGAATGAACTGGTGATGTGATGTGATTTAGCCCCAGCCAAGCACCACGCGGCCACTCGCTCACCCCTCTCCCGGCAGGATGGGGAGGAGAATGGGAAAAAAACAAAGGCAAAAGCCTCATGGGTGGGATGAGGACAGTTTACTAGGACGGCAAGGGAGAGGGAAACAACAGTACTGATAGCAGATATTCACAATGGGTGGTAACAGAAAGCAATTTACCAATCCCACACTCAGCCTGTCCTGGAGCCCCACCGAGCCCACCTCTCCCGGACTAGCCCCCTTTTCTGGTGAGCATGGCATCACATGGTATGGAATAGCCCCCAGCCAGCCTGGCTCACCTGGCCTGGCTCCTTGTGAAAATTAACTCTATCCTAACCAGGACAACTGGGACAGTGATGAAAATCTAGACAGTGTTCTGACCCTTGAGTCATTACTATAGAGAAGGACTTAAGGCACAAACCTGTTTGCTTTCAACTAGCCACAGAAGTGCCTGTGGGTGAGTTTGGCTTCATATGAGTTTGGTTTTCATATGAGTGGCTGTCTCCTTTAATCAACCTAAAGCTGGTTGAATGAGCATCATTGCATTTTAAAATAATTTTTTTTTTTTTTTTTTACTGGTCACTCACTTTTGAGAGAAGAGCTTTTATCAGAATACAGTGCTACTTTCCAAGATCCACCTGTGTTATGGATGGAACAGCCGGGAAAGGATGGCATTCTCAGCATCAGCATTTTTCCCAAACTTGAGGTCTAAATATATTCTGCTTTTTCTTCCTAAGCAACTGGGGGCAGCTGAAGCATTAAGTATGTTTGCAGTCACCACTACCCACCTCAGATGTTTCCATTTTTCTTCATTATTGAGGGCATTTTGGAAATGGGAAGAGCCCATTGCTTTCAAACATGCTGTGCAGCAATACTGACAGAGGTTGGCTGATGATCGGGTTTGGGACCCCACCACCACCACCTCAGCTGGCCCAGAGCTTCTCACTCACATCTGTTTTCAAATAGGCTGGCCTGTCATCTGGAGGTATCCATCTCTCTCTGCTGACTATAAGGGAGCCAAAGAGAAGATTTTAGAGCAGCAGTATAATTCCTAGATGCCTGAAGTGAGCTCAGGTAGATCCAGGCTCCCAGGAATGGCCTAGGACACTGTGTCCTAGCCTGACACCTAAGCTAGTGCTCCATTGGCAGACTAGTCCCAGTGGTAGGCAAACACATCCCCAGGTAAAAGGAGAACAAGTTTGGGAAGATTCACACAAGATGTACAGCCTTTTGTAACCTCACAAACACACTCTTGCATGCACACCCATAAATCCCCACACAACTTGGTTTTGTAGCCTCTAAGTCTCAGCTTCTAAAAATAAATGGGGTGGATTTTCCATGCTAGTCAATGCTGAGGTATGGTCCAAGGAGACTGGGGCACTCTGGTTTGGGTACACTGGAGCTGACCACCTACTGTTGTCTCCACATTGATGGAGTCTTATAAGCAGGTGGCTCAAGGAGGTTGGGGCAAACCAAATGTCAATGGTGTGAAGGAGAAAAGATGGGAAAACTTGACCCATTTGCTCTGGCATCTCCCTCTACGCAAGTGCTCTGGGTCTGATAGCCATCAGCATGGCTGTCTCCCATGTAGAGGAATGCCAGTATCATTTTGTTGTTCTGAGTCAGAGCAACAGCACTTAGAGGCAGAGCTGAGCAGCAGAAAAATGCCCTGAAAGGGAAAAGTAGGTTTATTCTCAGCTCCAGGACAAAACTTGTTGTTGAGCCAGCTCCTTCATCTGTAAAGCAGGCATCTGTGCTCAGAAAGTCAGATGCTGGAAATGTACAGTAGATGCTCTGTGAAAATAGATAATTTATAAATGGACAGTTGTTCTTGGACATCAGTCCAACATATGTAATATGTATATATAAACCTGCCTACATACATACATATATTTCTGTATTTGTGTACATATATGTATGTATACATAAAGGCATGTACATATACTCACATGCAGAAATAAATTGATTCTCTGAAGGACCAGAATCTCAGCTTGTGCTATTCTTCTTCTCCTTCTTCTGCTCCTGCTCCTTCTTCTTTAATGAAATGGAGTGAAAAGGCTTGTAACTGTGAAATGAATGGTTATTTCTGGCTCAGGACCAGGAGGCAGAGCAGAATAAATCTCTATCCATATAAGTATTTAAACAACCCAGCTTTCAAGGGCAAGGCTCAGAAGTTTTGAATGCAGTAGATTGCCCTGCCTCTAAAAGCGATTCCCAGGCTGCCTTCCAGTGCCTTTCTCCAGCATTGTCTCAACCTGACACTGAGTTGCTGACACCTTACTATGTTAAAGCTTGCCGGATTTGGAGGTGAGATAAATGGGGAGATGTATTTCATTCAGCCTTTGCAACCTCTGAAACGCACTTTCTGCCCAGCATAGGGAAGCTTTTGGTGGTCTGTTAAAAGAAAATATAGGCTCATATTAGTGGCAAAAGGAAGGTCAGAGTCCCTGATACCTGCTGATTTGCTCTTTCTGTGCTCATAAACATGTACATTTGGGAGAATCTGCAAAATGCCTAGGTGAGGTATCCTCCTTCCTCTCAACCTTTGAAAAGTTCTCTGCACAACTGGACCCAGATCTGCCACAACTGTTTCACCACATAACTCCACTAGTGCTGACGAGACCTGGGTGCTTAAAATCTGGGCATAGGTCTTTAAGAAGCCTTTAAGTAATTTGCCCATCTTTTAATCGACCGAAGCCCTTTGAAAGGCCTAGAAACAATCAAAGCAAAATGCAAAACTTCATCTAGTTACTAAAATATAAGTTAGTAACAGTGCTTGAAGGAAGAGGGCAATGTCAGATGAGTATATCCAGCTGTAAACAGAACCATTGCACATAAAAGTGTATCAGGAAAAAAAAAAAACAACAACAAAAAAACAACAAAACAAACCCAAACAAAACCACACAGGGGACAGAATAATCCCTCAGTCCTGGCATTCACAGATCAGTGTGTTTTGTTTAGAGACATTTCAATGACAACAGAGAAGCCAGTACAGGAGTTAAAGAATCAAACACATCATCACAAGCTCTTACTCTGGAGCCTAAATTAGGAGTATGACACTGACCTCCATGCCAGGACCCCATCAGACAGTAACACTGACCAAAGTCCTGGTTAGAGCTAACTGGAAAGGTTTAGACCAGGCAATAACCACTAAGGACATGGCTTTCTGTCAATTCAGAAAAACCTTGTGCTTGGTTCTGACAAAAAACATACAGTGAATATTTTTTTCACTTCATTTTGGAATATTTTGTGTCGTCTGTTACTGTTTCCTGATTTTGTTTTTAATATTGTGACTTTGGGGAAAAAAATACAGATCAAATATTATTATGGGAAAATACCATGGTTGAAAATCTGTATTTCTGAGACTCTCCATTTTATAAGGAAATGGATTTTTCACAGTGCACACTGGAACAAGGACCAGAGTGACTGTGGGATCACCATCATTGCAAGTATTCAGACCTCAGCTGAACATGGTCCTGAGCATCCCATGTAATTGGACCCACTCAGAGAAGGGAGTTGGGCCTGAGCTTTTCAGGGCCAACCTACATTACTATGTATTCTGTGATGTAAGAGATGGGAAGAGGCTTGCTACAGCACAGGGGAATGAAAGCCTAAGAAAGATTTTTTTTTTCTCCATTTCACTCTCTTCTCCACAGAAAATCATGAAAAGTAAAACATAAAATTTCAAAAACCTAAAAATATTCCATGGTACTGTCTCATATGGGAAAAGAGTGGTGGGGTCATTTGGTCTTCCTTTTAATACAAACTTTTCCTTTTCAATTTAACATCAAACAGCTCCAGTTTGAAGCGAGACCTGAAGGATTTGTCCTCCCTGGGCCTGGCCTACTCTTGCAGCAGAGTGACGAAGCAATCTAGGCTGAAACTTCACAGCACTTGGTGGAAGGCACACAGCAGGGACTGACAACAGCATTGGCTTCCCTGCCTCTGCTTTTCCCAGTTGCTTTCTCCACAGATCCAAGCGGGATTCTTTGCCTTTGCAGCAGGATCACCACATGTTCCCATTCTTTCATGTTAGAGGCAACCTCCTTTTAAGTGAATATTTATAGTGCACCCCACATGGCACCAGCTGGGAGGCATTACTCTGGATCTAAGTGCTTTCACCCAGTCCAAAGAGCTATTCATAACTCTGGATGCCTCAATGCCATTCATTAACTTCATATTTAGTAACTGTCAAATAGTTTCTACTTTCTCTTTACTCATGTTTTACTGGAAAAGCAGTTGCTTCTCAGATTCCACTAATTCTCATCAAAGTAGCTAACACAATGTACATAAACACATGTATAACAAATATATTATTATATTATTGCAATTGTGCAATTTAGTAGGTATAATACATGCATACATGCATACTAAATAATGCAATGTATTCAACATGAATGCACAAACCACCTGGCTTCCAACCAGCAAATCATGTGATGAACAGCAACTACTCAGTGAGCTAGCAACAGCTGTGTATTACTGCCTTGACCAAGCAAAATGCACTGGGGACCATTCCTCCTGCCCACAGGTGAGATTGGGTCCATGGTTGTTGTGAAACTCACTGAATTTCACCAGTATGAATAGTGGTGTACCAAGCAAAGCCATCTGGGAATCCACCCAACACGTTTGCACCAGATGTGAGCACAGGGCTGGAGACAGGAGCTAAGCACCCTGAGAGCAACACCCAGTGTCACACCATTGAGATAAATTTTCCGTTTTTCAGAGTGCTTCAGTATATCAACTTTAACATCCCCTTCTCTGCTGAGCTCCAGTGCTGGTCCCTTGGGAGTCCACAGGCTCCTGGGGCTTGGTGCAGAAGATGGAAGCAGCTAACTGCACTGCGCTGCCCCTCTGCCAGCTGCCACCAAGCTGCCAGACCCTCCTATTTCATGGGCACCCATCCTGGGGTGGGCCCTGCATGAAGGGTGCGTGAAATATCATGACACAGCGATGTGTTTTGGTCCTTCGCAGACTCCCTTCTTGAAGGCACTGATCTCAACAGAATCTAGTCTAGAATTAGTCCCCTCTCTTAACAATGCCAGGTACCATGTACTGTATATTGCAAATACTGTTTCTGCTACATCCAAGAAATGTAAACAGCACACAAACTTTTGCAGTTTGAGTGTCACAAATAACGTTACACAGTGACTTTCAAGTTCTCAGCATTTGTCATCCAGGCAGCTTGGCAGGAATTCACATTAACAATATATAATATTATATAATATAATGTATATAATATGTAGTTTAATCTTACATAATATAACATATGATATATTATATAATTTAAAATATAAATTTCCTCCATGAAAGACATTAGCACTGTAGAAAAAAGCAGTTCATAACATTGCAATCAACAGCTGTCATGAGGGGGAGCAGTAGAATAAAGTTTGCACAGGAAACATTAAGTCTTTTACCTGCTAAATCCTGAGCTGGATTTATTTTTGCAGTGGCAATCATTTTCCTTTCATGTCATTTCCTGTTATGTATTTTATTGAGCCAGCGTCTATCCCAGGACAAAATCCCTACAGATCTGGTCTCCTGTGGTTATTTCCCCAAAGACAGATTGGAAATGGCTGGAAAGCATGCCCGGTTGAACTACCATTTAAAATTTCCATTTTAATTGTATCAGTGTAAAAACCCAATGGGCAGGTTTATACCTGTTCAGGTGTGGATATGGGCACACCATGGCTCCATCCTGAGAATTACAGATGCTGAGGAGCCAAACGCTGCACCTCAAATCCTGCAAGGGCACTAATGAGGTTCCTGGGACACCCACTAACTCATCAGCCACTGTCTCACCTGCACACAGGTCCTTACTGCACCTTTCACTTGTTAAGGCCAAGCAACGGCTTTCTCCTGCAGATCTCTGCACTGATCTGCTTTGTTTAATTAAACAAATCTCTAGATTCAATTAGCAGTGATAGCTAAGACTTCTGCAGATGTTAAAGTGAATGTCCTACTGGTTTTAATGTGTGCCTGATGCCAGGCGCTTCTGTAAGAATGGTCGTATCTGTTCCCTTGGTTTGCTCATTTGCCTGACCCTGGTAGGCTTGTACTCAATTAAAATGTAACAGAGCCATCATGGGAGGAGGCGGCCCAGGAAACAGCTGCCATCACAGGGCATCTCATTGAGAGTCCCCCAGTTTGCATGCCCTTGCCCTCCTACCCCTGTGTAAAAGTATCACAGTGACTTTCCTCAAGGAAAAGGGCATCTCAGTGATATTAAGGAAAAAAGCCTAATTCTTGACATTTGCTACTCTCCAGCAATCACAGATCCTTTCTTTTTTCCCTTTCATAGAATCATCTCGGTTGGAAAAGACCTTTAAGATCATCAAGTCCAACCACTAACCTAACCTTGCCATCCCATAACCACTAAACCATGTCCTCAAGTACCTTATCTATCCTTCTTTTAAATACGTCCAGGGACGGGGACTCAACCACCTCCCTGGGCAGCCCATTCCAGTGCCTGACAACCCTTTCTGTGAAGAAATTTTTCCTAATGTCTAACCTAAACCTGCCCTGGCGCAACTTTAGACCATTCCCCCTGGTCCTATCGCTTGTTACCAGGGAGAAGAGGCCAACCCCCACCTCACTACAACCTCCTTTCAGGTAGTTGTAGAGGGCGATAAGGTCTCCCCTCAGCCTCCTCTTCTCCAGGCTAAACAACCCCAGTTCCCTCAGACGCTCCTCGTAAGACTTGTGCTCCAGACCCCTCACCAGCTTTGTTGCTCTCCTCTGGACATGTTCCAGCAGCGCAACATCCTTCCTGTAGTGAGGGGCCCAAAACTGAACACAGTATTCGAGGTGCGGCCTCACCAGCGCNAAGTATCACAGTGACTTTCCTCAAGGAAAAGGGCATCTCAGTGATATTAAGGAAAAAAGCCTAATTCTTGACATTTGCTACTCTCCAGCAATCACAGATCCTTTCTTTTTTCCCTTTCCATTCACTTTGACCCACCTCCAAAACTACTTCTGCCTCTTAATGGCAATTTCAGTGCTTCCATTTCTGCTTTCTTTTCAATATCTGCCCAAACATCACACACTCGTACACCAACCCATGTGCGCCACCACAGGAGCTGCTTCTTAGGAGAACTTTGGTCCCCAAGAAAAGTGACAACCCCAGTTCCACATTCAGCGTGTCCTATGTAGGGAGACTGTCACATCCCTCACTTTTACATGGTGCAAGTAATTTAGGTTTGACAATTGCATAGTATTTTTGCTGCCATGATTGCTGTGTTCTTGGTTGCAAAACCTCGTTTGCATTTGCAAGAGCTGCATGAACTGGACCCTTCTTAACAGCTGATTTTATTCCTAAATCCCATTAGAGCTTTGGGATGCACCAGGTGGTCTCAGCAACCCTGACCTCCTTATTTTAGCTTTCTCTTCCACCTCTTATTTTCCCAAGTTGTCTATGTGGGGCACTTCTGATACTTGAGAAAACAGAGTGATACCGTTTGGAACCTTCCTTTTCCTAAGGCTGTTGGGTGCAGTTACATCACAGCCATGGTCTCAGCTATTTTTCAAACAAGCCCTGCACTGAAAGCACAAAACCATGGCTTATTATTAACAGTTGTTGTAAGCAGTGTTTTACAGAGCATTTGTCCCACATTGCAATGTGTATAGACATGAAGTAAATCTCATCCCTGCTGTTTACAGGCTGTGCAACAGAATCATCACTGTAGGTTATTCTAAGGGTCACCATCACAGTTGCTGTTTTAGAAAAAAGAAAATAAGTCTAGAGGAATTATGCCTAAGTCCCCTATCTCAGCAGGATCCCTCTTGGTTTTTTCTTGAATATTTTTTTCTTTTCTAGCTGAGGAAGTGACAGATGTTACTAAAGTTTCTTTGTGTGAGACTTCAGGGAATAATCACAGTGATTTTAGTCTCTCTTGCTAGTTGCTAATGCAAACATTGGTTTGGGTTTGGTTAATTAAATAGTATTATTCAAAGATCAGCATTTACCTTAAAAGCACTAAAAACTTCTTTCTGAATAAATGATAGCTATAAATTCTGGAAATGCCCAACATATATTTTCCTTAAGAATACACAGTATTTGCCTCTGAGCACTTATGATGAACTTTACCTTCCAAAATGCTTCAAGAAATGCTTTCTGCTCAGCTGCTGGACTCATCCTCCCTTTATTCTCCCATTGTTTCTATCCAGAGCTGTGCAACTAATTGATATTTCATTTCCATAGCAGTTAAGAAAAAGAAACAATTTCCATTACTATTTTTGTTTTTAACTGAGGTCCCTAACGGTTAAAAATACATTTCACATTGGCCAATGAAGTTTAGCTGGAACAGAATTAAAAAATAGAAGCTACAAGAATATAAATTTGCATTAAAAAGTCTAATGCAGTGCATTAAAAAAGGCACGATCAACATTTTCTGAGCTGCTGTGATCAATCTGGTGAAATGGCATAATCTCTGTAGGACATTTTAGTGTCAGCTGAATCTGATTTGTTGCTTTCCCATGCTTATGAACCAATTGCACTTTCTTCACCCTACACATTGTGGACTGCTGCTCTGGCCACAGACCCCATGTTTTACTGAGCAGAATGCATGTTCTCAGTGTCTTGTCCTGAAGAGATTTATTAACTGCATTGAGCGAAGACTTTGTAATTAAGGACCTGATTAGGAAAGAAGACTGGTGTTGGTCTAACTTTGCCCTCAGCAAAATCCTGCTAGCTGCAACATATTTTGAAAATCCTTTTCAGTGCTAATGCTTATGAGCTTGATATTTCACTGCTTTGAGGAATGCATAGTCCTACTCAAAACTCACACTTGATTTCTGCTTGCATTCGGCTGGGGTGTTGCTTTGTTCCTCAGACATATCCTGGACAATATCTCATAGGATTTTCATTAATTTTGCTACACGCAGGCACACACAGGCTGAATAGACACAGGTTCCTATTAAAATCATCAGCAACTAGGCCCTTACAGTACAGTAGGGTTGGCAGGGTCTAGTCTTTACATCTCAAAAGGATTTTATAACATGAAGTTAATTGTGTCTGATGCTTCCACTCCTCTGGTCTGTGGAGCTCATAATGAGAGTCTGGCAAACAACTTCTGAATAATTTGTTGCATGAATTCACCCTCTTTGGCAGTTGAGAAAAGCCACGAGTAGACTGCAATTCCTTCAATATAGTCAGTACTGCCTGAATGAATGGAAATATCTTTTTCCCAAGCTTGCCCTTTTTAGTTGTGAAGTCAGTTATAAAAACAACGCTGCCAGTTCCTAACTACTTCAACAACTTTTGTTTCAATGGGAGAGTCAGCCAGTCCTAGCTGGCCACACTTACCCAGCACAGGTTTAGAATCTGTCAGAATGTTTTAATGCCTCTCCCAGCTGGCCTCTATCCTACAAACCAACCTGCAGGTGGTAATGGTTGTCAGATAACTTCATATAACCCAGCTTGGGACACAAGTGTTCCTGCTCCTGAGGCAGCCAGATGCCTCCCACCAACACTGGGGAGTCACAGAGCATTTTAGAATTTGGACAGGGATGTGCAGAGGTGTTTGGCTCCCTCTCTACATGTGCATTGGAAAATGCAGCAAGGCAGGCAGCTGCTGCATGGCCATCAAGACATTGCATTTTCCCAGGAGGCTGGGAGGAGTGGTACACACCAAGCAGCAGCTAGGGACAGGACATTGCCTGTCATATCTTATTGAGTGAGCTAGAAGCATGTTCTGGAGCTGTGGAGCTCAGAGCCTTCCCCGCACTATGAACACTTTGAAGTGCAGATAGCCCTGGTTTGAACACGGAGGCTGATGAGCTTCCACACTGGTTTCACTCCCAGGTACAGAAATACTTGTTTGACAGGTTCCTTCAAATAAGTCAGGAGCTTTTCTGCCTTGTTGGCCCAGCTCTGGACATCACAGTAATAAGAATTAAAAAAAAAAAATTCTGCACAGACCAATGAACCTTCTGTCCCTGTGGAAAGCTGAGAGAGACATGGCTGGCTGTGCCTAGCAGGACCACTTTACTGTCAGAAAAATGCTGGTAGAGGGGTCAGCATACTGAAACTATCCACTCCCCAATCTGCCCCAGAATCCCACACATTTATCTGTTTTTCCAGCATAAATGATCTAGGTTCACAGCTGAGTAACAGCCAGAGGTTCACACCCAGAGGGAGATTGCCCTGTTTTCCCAGCAAGGGGACTGGGATTTCTGTGAGAACTGCTATCTTCTACCTGCTTTCAGGGCAATATGAAGCACAAGCAAGAAGGAGCAATCTTAGTTTCTGGCAAGAAAGGTTGCAGGCAGAGCAAGCATGTCCAAGCGGGGCTGGCTGTACTAATCTGACACAATGCCCCCAAGTTTAGCTGCATCCACACTCGCTTAAAATCAGCCTAAAATCACAGCCTCAAATCTCATGTCATCCAATACATCATCAAAGCATGACTTTGCTCTTAGGGTAGAAAGAGACCTAGAATTTAGTCTGAAGTTGACTGCAAGTAAAACTTGCCAGAACTGCAAAGTCAGCCCTAGCCGATGGCAGACAAGGGGTGGGGATTTTTTTTAGGTTATGTCAGCTAATATCCAAAATATTTTAATAACAAGTTCTGCTGGACAGAACAGGTGGGCATTTTTCCTTTCTCAGTGCACTTACCTAAGGTCACAGCCTTAGATTATAGATAAGAATTGGATAGTCCTGCTTTGCCCTAGGATTTTTAATTCACCCCTGGGACAGCTCATCAGAGTCAGGGATCTCCATCCCTAGAGCTTATCAGGATTTGTCTAGACCCAGTGCTGGTCACAGAATGGTGTTGGACTGGAAACTCTCAGGGTTCTTTCCCACCAGCATTGCTGGGAGGCTATAACTAAACAGAAAGACAGATTTCCTTCCCAGTGAAGACACAGCTATACCCTGAAATGGCTGTTTTCAAGCTATCAGTGCAAGGGGCCAGCCCATTCCTACTTCCATCACAAGGAGCACAGAACACTGTTCCCTCCCTTGTCTCCATCCTGGCTTTGCCCATGGGGAACAGAATGAACACTTGGAGAACCACATCATTTCAGCTGAAAACAAAGAGAATGAGGTAATTGCCAGGATGCTCGTGTACAAAATGTCCCTTAGCCAAAAAACAAGACAGTTCCTCCAGTATGGCCTTCTTAGAGTCACAGGGGAGACAGTGCAGAGGGCAAGCTGGGTAGCACACCCTGTGCATCACTTCCCAAATAGCATGGCTCAGGGCCTCATGGGGCACTGACATGGTTTAGGCCCAG
>VXBL01002581.1:0-15866 GCA_013400195.1 Aramus guarauna
AGACTTGCTCTTTTTTTTTTAATGTCAGACTTGCTTCATGACCTGCACTGCAGCAGCACAGAGGGAACCCCGTTCCAGGATCCCACGGGACCTGGGAGGGATGCTCCTACAGCAAGGCCATTGGTCTCAGGATCAGTGAAACTATTTAGATACTGGGTACAGTATCTATGCCCACACCATCAGTCTTAACCTTTATGACATTCTCTGGTTTTTGACTTGCATCACACAGACTGCTGACAAATGCCCATCAACACAATAACATTTGAGCAGAACCCTAAAAATATCCTGAGGTCCCTATCTGAAACCAAAAACCCTCAGTCAGTAGGCACCCAAGCCAAGAAAAACTGCACAGACGGGGGAGTCCTTGTTTCTGTTCCCATTTTTAATCAGAAATATGGAAGAATGATCTTTTCCCCCCCCCTTGACTACAGGCTTCCTCACCAGACATTACAGGAACATCTGCTGTAATGATACCAGGAATGTTAAGGCAAATAATGTGAGTACCATCAAAGTATTTAGCTGGATCTGCAGAGTCCTGACCTTTCTGCTGAACTTGTTCATTTCTCAGCACAGGAGATCAGTGAGAAAGGAAAGGAGGCAGAGGACAGGAGGTGTTGCAGTAGCAGGGAACAGAGAAGAAAGGCTAAGATGAAAGAGAGATTTGGAAACTTCTTTTCAGGGAGCAATTCCTCTTATTGCATGATTCTGCCACCCCCCATCTCTTATTCCAACAATTTGTCTCACACCCACAATGACAAAACAATCCTTCACGCAAGCAAAGTGATTAAAAACTGCATCCACCAAAACACGTTTGGCCTGCTAATTCCCTCAGATGCTTTGTAACTGCCCTTGAGTTTGTGACTTCCCATGTGCATTTTGGTTTTGACCTACTTCTGTGTAACCAGAAGTGCAAGAAATCTTAGAAGAAACAGCCCCTGAGCTCATTGCTTTCAGCTGCTTCCTTTATCAGGTGTGCATGCAGCCCTGCCATGTGATAAAAGAGACTGTTCTGGGGACCTAACACTTTTGATCTGCCCTATAAATTTCTTCTGCCCTTTTTGGCATGTTCCTTCAGTACCAATCGACATCCTCTTGAACAGCCAGAAGGGTCAAGCTCTCCAGGTTCACAGCATGACAGAAGAGTTGCTCATCTGCAGACTTAGTCAGCACTGGACACTGAACCTTATACATGCAATCTTCTGAGGATTTGTAGCCAAATTTAAAAAAAAACAAAAAACCAAAAACAAAAACAAAAAAAAACAGGAACAAACTAATTTTAAGATCATTATAACTTGACCTAGGTTTTAGTATTTTTCTCCCTAAAACCAGACTGGAATGACACAGTGCTGTCATCCTGTAGAATTGCAAGAGGGTGAATTTATGCAGAAGATGCCAGTCGTGCTAGCTTCCTCAACATGTGAGGAGACTTTTGGTGTCTCATTGCTAGGAAAAAAAAAAAAAAAAAATCACTTTTTTCCTCTTTATATATAATAACAGTTATCCTTCCCCTCCTTTGTCCCCCAAAAGCTTTAAGAATTCAGCCTAAGGCAGACATTATTTGGCATGGAAAAGGTCATGTATTATAAAGTAGATGGGGAGAACAGAATCATATGTGAGAAAGTCTTTAGCAAACATCACTACTGAGACATTTAGACAAACTCCATACACAGAAGAGAGACAGAAATGAGACAAGCACATGTCAAAAGCAAGGAGTTTATACTAAACATTGTCTCCCTCCAACCGTTTTCCATTCTCACTCCCTTGTTCTCTCAGTTAAAAATGTAAAAGTGAAAAATCAGAAAAGGGGAAAAAAAAAAAAAATCTAAGTCCTGCTCCTGTTGTTGAATATGTTTCCTTACATTCACAGCATAGAAGGTTGTTCTGGGCATATTCCTGTACCACAGCACATTAGACCATGCATTAATCCTTTGGTGGTGTCTACTCATATGGTCTACGCTAGAGAGAAAGCCAACAATGCAAGCTAATATTTCAAGCTATGTCCTGATGGGACACACAAAGCAATTTCTTTCACAAGGAGCAGCCAGCTTGCAGAACAGAAGCAGATGGGTGATCTCAAATTATTTCAGAGATAAAACATGGGAACTTCACAGCGTGCCAGCCACAGCACGGCTATCTATTCCAGTGCATGCTTTAATGATTGGAAATATTCTCAACATGTATTCTTCTCCACCTTCTTGTGGTAATAATAATTATATTTACATGTCTATCATTATATATCTGGTTTGTCCATAAAGGAAGCTGCCTTAAATTCCCTGTGTGCCTAGCTCATGTGAGCACATGCTCCAGCTTCGGTTCTCCAGATCACTTTTAGGTCTTCCCTGTGCTTCTGAGGGCCAGTTTAATCATCACTCTTGCCCTGGTTGCTACACTGAAAGGCAAAGCAACACAGTGAGATCATACATTTCATCTAAACCATAGCCCTGTCTCTGTCCATGGCCACATGCCAGATGCCTTTTTTTTTTTTTTTTTAATTTAAAAGTATAATTTCAAAGAGTCAATAAACTATCTTAAAAATACTTATATAACTGATTAATTTAAAATATGAAACGCAACCTGTTTTCCAAGTCAGTGCTCTTGCTTGCAGAGCCAATTCTGTGTAGAAGAGCCAGGTCACAAGACATGCAACAGCCACCCAGGTCATCTTTACCACATACTTTTTCAGATACGTGATCGATATGAACTACTGATATTTTGTGCATCCTCACTATTTTTCAGGGATGTGCACAGTTGCTCATCCCTTCAAAATATCTCTGGTGCACTCCATTTTCATTACTTTCTGCTGGGCCAGAGCTGCTTCTCTGGATTTGCCCAAGTTGTTACAGTCCCACATGATGTCAGATTAGACTGTATAACCAAATAGCTCAGCTCTGGTAGTTCACTTCCAAACACCCCAGGGGAAACCATAACAATGCCAGTTTGCACTAGCTTTTCTTAGAGCAATGGATTTTCCCCACCATCTCTTCTCAAGCAGCTAACCTAAGGACAAACCCCTTCCCACTGTAGTTGCAGGAAGAGAAGCCAGACTAGGAACACGCCGACCTCTCTGCCAAATGCAGTGGCCTACGCAGGGACAACATGCCTGCCTGATGACCCCTGGAGAATTATCCCTTCCAACACACTCCAGGGGTGAATAGATCATCACACGACAAAATAACCTGCCCACCCCTGATCCGAGGATCTTTATGGCTCTGGTCATGCATTTCTTCTGTGTCTTTTGCTCACGCAGATGGACTGAGACAACACAAATATCATTGCACCGATTCTGGTGGCCACGCCATCTGAGATGCCACTTGCTTCTCTTCCTGTACCTCACTGATACGGTTTTATTGGGAGATCTTTGCTGTCAGCTGCCTACAAAGCCAACATAAATCATTTGCTAAGCCATAGCTTACAGCTATTGTGCCAAATTAAACCTGGGTGTAAGCACATGCAACTTGCAGCCATGGCTGGCTATAATCCATTCTGTCTAGAAAGAAACATTTGTTATACTCCCAGTGATACTTTTATACTGTTACCTTAGTAAAGACTACAGTTGGTGTAAATCAGCACATTTTCATTGCTGTCAGTGGATCTATACTGACATAATTCTTTTTCATCTTTATCTCCCATCATACTTGTGATTCTGGTCCTATATTTCCTGCCTAGTTGTATTGTTCTGCCTGTGTCAGGCTCTCTATATCAAAACCAGATAATTTTTTGTAAAGGTTTTACATGTACGGTGGACATAAGAATTGCACCAGGGTGGAGCTGAGCCCATCTAGCTCAGACTCCCAGCTCCAGCAGAGGTCTAGAGCTAATTGAGGAGTGTAATAATGAGGACATATTGAGAGCAATGTTTTCCTCAGTACAGTTTCCTGATTTATTGTAATTAGTGGTACAGAGACATCTGGAGTTGGAAGCAACCACCAGGCTACTATTAAGAGACCTGAATTTGTCTAACCTTTCAGTGAACCCATCTGTACTTTTGACATAAAAAAAAAAAAGTGTTTTGCTAGTGTCTGCCAGTAAGATGTGCAGGCTAGGCATGGGCATCAGTGTTTCACTTCTTGCCCCAAAATGAGGGTATCTGAAGTTCCCTTTTACAAAGTGAAACCCCAAGAGATTGAAAATAGCCCTACTACTTTGAAAGGCATCTCAGAAAGGAGAAAAGAAAAAAGGTGAAATTAATAAGGTCTGGTTTTTCCTCATGCTTGTGCATTTAATTGATTGGAGGTAAATGGAAGTCGTTGGTGCATAGGACTATACGGTCCAGAACTGATGGGAATGTGATTTCCACTTCACCAAACTGGAACTGTTGCACTCAAGGTGCCTGTCCAGAAGACCTTTTTTAAGGCTTCTTCGTGTCTTTGTCCACCTGAAAAGATTCATCAAAAACCAAGCCCAGACTTCAACACAGCTTTTAGGTGTTGTAGTAGTTCTGTTTCATCAGCAATAAACGATTCAGCAAGGACACAGAGTAATAAGAAATTATAAGCCAGAAGGGACTATCTGTGAGACAAAGCTTCATTAAACCTGCTGAAAGGATTACTGTATGCCAAGTGTCTACTGTTTTTCTAGCAGCAGCTGGCTCCAGGTGCGTTCTCAAATGTTATACATTAATCCAGATCCTTTCTGAACCTGCGCTTCTTTTCTTGCCCTACTAATCATAGCATGAGGTTCAGATCAGAGCTTGCTCCTTGACCTGCACAGAAGAGTCTTTGGAAAATGACAGCTCTCAAAATGGTAGATCTCACCAAGTAATGTATTCCAGTCATTTATTTTTTCTGGTGTGTGTTCATTAAATTGGCTTCCTATGAAGTAAGGCTTTGGTTTTAAAAGGCCTCCTTTGATATTCAAATGTTTACAGAACATTCATTCCCGCTTGCTCGGCTGAAAAGCTGAATTAGTTCTTCCTCCACTCAGGTCATCTGTACAGGGCCTTCTGGTGGGTCCCACAAACATGTTTGCAAATCCCTGGGCGATCAAACTTTATTTTGTTCCTTTTTCACATGCAGCTAACCTTTGAAAATAACTTCCAAGGGCTATTCTGAATAGCAGAATCCCAGCTGGAGGTTTTTTAACGTCGTGACATAAGATTTATCTTCAACACACATTCTGATTCTTTGCTTTGCCTTTTCTTTGATAAGATTTTTTTTCCTCTGGTGTTTTGCTTTGTGTAACATTATGCTTTTTGTGACCACACACCATTTCCGATGGCTTGCCACTAAATTACTTTATTGTAAGCAGTGCCTTGCTATTATACAAAGCTGTTCATTGGCGAAGGGAGGATGTGTGCCAGCAGATAAAAAGGAAAAAAGATACAAGAGATCACCACCTAACCTTCCCCATGGCAGACAAGGAAGCAGGTTTTCCTGTAAAACACTAAATATTCACCATCACAGGGTGCAGGTGAATGTGCTGAGCAGACAATTTATAAGATCCAAGAGCCAAAAGGCTTTCAGCTGCAGATATGAGGACTGGTAGGGCCTTGTTTTGATGCTTGGGAATGCCTTCTTCAAGCAGCCCATGAGAAGAGGGCTTGGAGGGTTTATTGTAAAACATGGAATTATTTGAGGTTTTATCTGATACTACTGACATCAGCGGAGATTTCACTAGAGATTTTGAGTAATGGTCAGGCCTTTAAATACTGCAAGTTATAAGTATTCAGGAGTATAAGGGGAACAGCAGAAGAAAAAAAAAAAAAAAGACATTATCAATTATACAGGAATGGTATGACACCATCTCAAGTGTCTGAGCAAAAAGGCTGATCTTACTTAGCAACTTATACACCCAGTGGTGAGAAGGACTGATCTAGACATTTGTTCATAGCATTTTCATTAACACATCCACTCAGCTGAAAACATCATACTGGGATGATTTTTCTTCGTTTATTTTCTTTTTCTATTTTTGACAGCACTTTTTACAGAGAGAAGATTTGCATGCTCTCTCAAGCCACCGAGGATGCAGACAGAACCTCCTTAGCACTACGCAGACCATTGTCCATGGAGGAGCAATAGAGACTTAAAGCAATTGCTGCAGACATAGAGTCCAACTTGTCTGTGATTTTGCCTCGTTACTAATTAGTAAAGGTCAGACAGATTATCTTGAACTTATATAAATTAATCATGAAGCAAAGAACCCAGTTTATGGCAGGGTCCAGCTTGCATTGACTGGTCAATGACTTGTTGGCAGGCTGTGGGTTGGCACTTAAAGATTAGCCTATTCATCTAGCAATTTAGCTCCTCACTTTGACCTCAGAAATAGAAACAAAAGACTGTTTAATATTCATAAGCTTGGCATTCCAGTGAAGTCAGGTCCTTGTAGATTTGAGTGATAATGGGCAGTGTTTTCGTCCACCACAAATATGATATTAACTGCACATGAGGTGTGACCAACTGAAAAAGTCACCAGAAATATACCCAGCTAACTTACATTTTTAAAGTGTCCTCTGCATCCTCCAATATATTGAGCACATACCCATCTGATACAAACTGATTCAGTTCTGCTGGCTTCATCAGAGCTCTTCTAATCTACATTAGCAAAACACGAAGACCTTTAACTACCGACCTAGCCTGCTGTGTTAGGCACCATGCCTTTGATACCTACTGCATTGAAAAAGATTCCAGTTCCACTCTGCGACAAACACAAAAATTATCTTTTCAAAGAGACGTAGCAAAAAAGGAAGGACTGACAGTAAGCAATTCATCTAGTAAAACCTGAGATCAACAGACTTTGAACACAAAGCCAGAATGTATCACTAGAGACATGCAGATTATCTATCCACATCCTAATGAAACAGCAAATAGAGGATTTTTTAAAAATAGAATATGTGAGTGTGTGTGTTTGCATATGCACTGCCTTTGTGAAATCTCATGGGGAAAAGTAATTATCTGTAGAAAAAAAAAAGATCTTGTGAGACCAGTCTGCCTATGAGCAGCTAATAAATTTCAGCTGCTATCATAAAATTATGACATATAAGTATGAGTTAGACCAGTGTGTACTCCATCTTCTGCTGAGAGAGATTCTAGCTAACTAGGGCCAGCACAACCTGCTTACTGCCTTTGGCAGTAGGAAAACACAAAAAACAAAAACAAAACCAACCATAAGAAAACCTCCAAAACAAACAAAACCAGAAAAAAAAAAAGAAAAAACATAGCAAAAGTCCCTGAGACACTGATAGGGAGAGAGTCTAGAAATTCTTGCTGCTGTAGTTTAATACCTCATCAGCTCCAGCTGCAAACTTCATCTTGTGCATGGAAGGTACCCTTCATGGACCAGGCACAAGAAAAGGGAGAAGCAGGTCACTTCTCAGCTGTTACACTTCAGACTGGCATTTTACGTCTAAGGGCTGGGGAAGGCAGGTTTGCACTGTGACCATGAACTGTGACATCTGAGGGGTCCTGCTTCTCCTTTTCCAGTCCTAGTACCTAGTATGGATGGTAACTTCCCAGTAAAACAGGCAAGACAAATGCATGAGTTTTTGTTTTGGAAACTGAGACTGTTTTCTACTGGATATGGTCCAATAATAGCACAGTAGAACAATTTTGATGCCTAAATGTATATTTCACATTCATAAGTAGAGAGATAGCACATATGAACATTTTCACTTCCCATCACAGCCGACACTGGACACTCCACATACTTTGCAGGATCAGAACCTACACACTCATACATCAGCCCATCCAACACAGTCAACTAAAAATTAATTCACAAAACAACTCACAGACACATGGCCAAAGTCTAAGATAGTAGAAGATTACAGCCCAAAATAGCTATGCTATATTTGGGGATTGACCTTATGTTGCAGCATTTCTGTCTTCTGATTTGTTGGTAAGATGCTTCATACACATTTCTGACATCTTACTTCACAAGTTTACTTCAGAACATTTTGAGAAGATGCATATTAACAATCTATCTGTGTCTAAACTGACATGTAAGCGCGCATATTAGAAAAAAAAATCTACATATTTACTTTGTTCTAGTAATTACTATATTTTTTTTTTTCTCCAATATATTTTACTCTCAAAGAGGAAAGAAAAGAAATTTAAGTCTTCAGGCCTAGGCACAGAGTATAACGCAGTTCTTAATTTCTCATTAACAGCATGTCAGAGGAACTGATTTATCAGGAAATCTGTCTTCCTGCAAGCAGCATTACAAGAGCACCTGTAGTTTTCTTTCTAATTGATTTAACAACGGAACTCTGCCTCTGGTTCATCTCCAACCAAAAAAAGAAAAAAAGAAAAAAAAAAAGAAAAAGAATCATCATCTGTGATTGCATTGAAATACCTATGAAAAGATTGCGTGGCATCCTCAGAGGCAGCATAAGGAAGTAACCAGGGAAGGTCAGTTTGTTGGTGTCCTTTGCCAGATGCCTATGGCTCTTGTGACGCGTGAAACAATGAAATTCAGATCTGGTGTCTGCAAAATCTGCCTGCATTTCAAGTAATTTGCTGACATACTAATTTAAATGGTTAATTTCTTGAAAAATGACAGTTGCCAAAATGCCTGCAGTATTTCATTGAATTGTGTGTTGTTATTATTAAGGGTACACTCCAATTACAGAAATGCTTAAAGTATTGCAAGTAAAAGAAATGTGATGATCCAGCAGAGGAAGGCTTGGCTCTCCCTCACAGCCATCACCAGGACCTGACTGAGTTTTTCTGCAAACTTTCAGGTTCACTTCATTCACAAAGACCACATCTTCATCCCTGCAAAGGCAGGGAGGCGCTCAGAAGTCTTACACACTTCCAAGCATCGGGTGGGGTTTTGGAGGTCTTCAGTCATCACTGAGAGCTGCTTGCTCATTTCTTGGTTTGTGATGTCTAAGAGGATACATTTAGCAGTTCAGGGAGTATTTATGGGCTCTTTTGGAGAAGCTCAGACCACGAGTGGGATGCATGTACCACAAAAGTGAATATCAAGAACTAGGCAGACAATTGGATTTAGGACCAATTCTTGATTCTAGCACGACCTAGAGCAATGCACTTGCCCTCCCTGCCTCTGTTCCCTCTGAGGGCAGTAAAGATCATGATTCTGTGTTTACCCATCCTTTTCTCACCCTCTGAGAAGGAAACTGAAATAAGCTAGCAGGAATTCAGACAGCCAGTGGGTCATGACACCAAATAGTTGGTGACAGTAACAACTTCAGCTGCTGGGACAGTCAACAAGGTGTGTGAATGCAGGCATCCATTTCAGGAGAAGTTTTCTTGCACTCAGGAAATTAGTGAAGCGCAAATATTTTCAGCACGTCCCATTTTTCCATTGCAGTTCTACTGGGTTTTTGTTTTCACATGAAAGTTTTGCTGCCCTGAACTCCCCCCTCTTTTAAGATTATATTATTTTGGAGGGAAGTACTGTAAGAGCAGGTTCCTCTTGAGCATGCATAGGATGGAAATTAGTCATTAATCAACTGAATCCCCACAGAACCACTAAGTTAATGCAGTAAAATGAATGATGGAAGGCAAAATAAATGCTTCTGAATTAAACAAAGCAGAAATATTATATCAACAAAAACACAACACACACAGGCTATTCTTGTAAGGGAGGGAGTTGAGGAGTCCTTTTTAGATTTATTATTTGGATTATTAATACTGATGGCTTTGGGAGAAGCAGTGAGAAAAATCAGTCTTCCATCCTGTGGTGCAGAAACCAAATATCATGCAGTCTAGAAATAAATGTTACAGATGTTCTTGTGTCTGAAGTGAAGAATATTTTTTTCCCCCCTTACTTTTCTTACCTAAAGCGGAATCTGTGTAGAAGTTTCCTGCCACAAAAAGATGTGCAACTTCGGGATCTGGAAGATGGGTCTTTCTGAGGGGAAATACATCCTAACAGTTCACTGTACAAAACTAACCCACTCTTTCAGGGTAGGAGAGGGACAGAAAGAAACATTCTCTTTGGTGAAGTGGTTCTGTATCTTTCTCACTGAGAAAAGGTTTTGCTTTAATGAAACTTGTCTCAAACAGGTCAAAAGAATCGGATGCAACATAGAAGTTCCCAAACTGGAGACACCTCCACACCTGGGTATGCAAGAAAATAAGCTCGCGTTCTTGGAAAACGCAGCTTGGCGTGCCCTGCCTCTGGGGTACAGGGACGTTGCTCAGAGCCCAAAGCCCCAGGCCATCACACCTGGTGCGGCAGCGGCAGCCGGAGGCTGGGAAAACCTCTCTGCTTCCCCACGGGCCCGTCCTGCTGGGAACATCGCATCTTCGGTTCATTATGAAAAGAAATAACTTCTAGCAGCGTGAGGGCAGGAGAGGGAATTAAGGACTGAACAACCTCAGGCCTTCAGTCAGGCCCCACTTAGGCTCTTTATGGTTTATAGGTTTTGGTTTGGCCCAGGAAAATTAGCCTCAAATTAAAATGGGCTACTGTAAGCTTCATTAGCTGTAAACAATCCATGTTTCATTAAGGGGTGAGAGACCAAGCACATTAACAGCTCTCCTAGGAAAAAGTTACACTAAACCAACAACTAGATATTAAAGGTATAAAATAGGTAGTACCACCATATGGGAGGGAAAAGTCAGAGCTGCAGAGATGCAAATTCTCCCAACTTTTTATCAAATACGCTCTAGCCTGTAGCTGATGAAAATTTCATCCACTGATGAGAGAACAGATTAGGATTCCAAAAAAACATTTAAAATCAGTCCAGTTGGGATCAAAACTATTTCTGAATAGATTTGCATATGACGTTTCAGATCTAAATGCACGGTGAAGAAAGGAACATTTTTGAGCATCCTTAGGTGCACCTTTTCCCTTGAGAAAAAGTTCTTGTAAGTCCTTTATTTTGGTTGTGTCTAAGATTTCCCACACACTCCCTCCTCCATACAAAGAATTCACTTTACACTTTCCTGGCAGAGTTAAAGAGACTGCCCCAGGAAGAAGTTGAGGTTCAAGCGAAAAAGATTCAGACCAAAGAAACAAGCTGTTGTAAAGGGCAGCCCCTAGCCCTGTGCCAAGCAACAGGGAAAATTGGCTCTAAGCTCTTTCTGATGCTTTATTGAAATGTGTTGGTTTCTCTGCACGGCGGAACTACCCTCTGGTTTGGAACAATGCAGTGCAAACTCACAGCTCTGCGTACACAATTTTGGATAATCAAAAGCAGCAAGCATGCCAGAAATCTGTTTACCCTATGCAAACAGCGTTACCTTGTATTGATTTCCTCGGTGCATGTTAACATAAATCTGACATCAACACTAGCTTACCCGCCACTCCTTTCTTTGAGAGCACGCTGATTTACAAGCTGTGTTAACACAGGGTATTTTCGGACTAACAATTCTCAGTCCTCCGTAGACAGTGATGAGGCATCGTTTGCGATTGTCCATCAAATTCCTTGACTGAGTGCATCTTTTTTTGATTTCTCTGTTTTGGAAGCTCTGCCACATTACTTGTCTGTTTTTCTGGGTTCTGCTGTAATACTTTGCTGCTATGCCAGGCAGGAGAAAGACTTGATGAAATTTTTTTCCCCCTAGGATCCCAACAGGGGTGACTGCAAAGAATCACTCAGGAGACAGGCTGTCAATCCTTTAATTCATTAGATGTCATATAATCACTCAACCTTCATTTAGGTATTTTAAAAACAACTTGTCTCTGCCTCCCCAAATGGAAAAATCACCAAGCTTATTCACAGTTCGTTTGACATGTTTCCTCTCAAGTGAAAACCAGGTCCCTCTCTTCTATTCTGTTTGATGATTTCAAACATGTTTAAAAAAATATTTTAACTGTTTTGCATAGAATTATGTGTTTTTAGCAAGACTTCTCTTTTTAATCTTTCTTTTCACATACGCCAACATTACTAATATATTTTGTGCCACATGTTTCTATTTTCTTTTAAGTTCTGAAAACAGCCTGGCACTAAACCCGTTGTAAGGTTATGGGCGTTTTACTTTTCTGCTTTAACAAAGAAAATAATAACATTGCAATTCCTTCTTTAACCCATCTGTTAAAACATTGTCCTATAAACCATTTGCCTTCCCTGGCTTTGGCTTATTCGAGCCAAATCCTGACCACCAGTCACACTCACACACATGATATGTCAAAATGATAAAACAAGGAAAATTCCATGGGAAAACAAGAGGTACATGAAACAGTCGCCCTCTGAAACACATGGGAGCACTCTACATCCCAGATTGTCAGTGTACCCCATATCCTGCCTCCACGCTGTGGCTTTGCCCCTAAATTGGGTGTGCATGTACCTCGGCAGGAGCTTTCTGTTCACAGGACCTGCTATTGACTTCCTTTTTATTGTCATTTTTGGTATGTAGCAGCTATTCTTTGCTTACAGATGCTTGTCCCAACCTTTTTCCTTCCTTCTATAAAAAGAGGGAAGTGACTTTAAGTACATAGTTAATAATAATAATTTTCTGAATATAATCCAAACAGACAATTAGTAGCAATGAGAGCATTTGAAAAGAGCTGAAGCAGAGGCAAGCACTATTAGAAAAACAAGAAACAAATTAGAAACCTAGATAGTCATTGCTAATATTATGACAAGCTGCCTCTCTAAAACCTATTATAAATAAACAGATTACCAATAGTTATCGGGGAATTGACAGTTGGATGCAAGAAAAGGGAAGGGAGAGAAAGAAATAGAAGACGATATTCTTGAAAATATTGACTTTGCAAAGCTGTTTTCCTCAATTAAGTTAAACGTTACAATTTATGCACTCTGTCAGCCCATGAAGCTGCACTGATAGAAGTCTTAAAAACAAGGCTCTTCCCACCACCACCCCCGCCCCAGTCAGTAATAGCTAATAACCAGTCCCCAAACCAAAAAACCCCTCCACTGATGAGCCAGTGGTTTGCAGAAATGAGCAGTTGTGTTGTTGGCTTCCACAAGGTGGCCTCTTCCAGTAACTTTACCCAGCGGTCATACGTTTGCGCAAGCTGTGCGTCTTGTAGGCGCAGCCTTATTTCTGCTTTTTCCCCTACTCCCTTTCCCTCCCCTAAAGGACTGGGCAGCACGTGAGAAAGACGTTAAGATCATGAAAAGAAAGAGCCCCTCCAAAAACTGTGATGGCATATCCCACAGATCAAACCCATAGAAGCCAACCCCTGGATTATCTGAAAATGCTCAGACCTTACTGGTGGCAATAATAGTAATAACAGCCTGGAGCTTCAGGTTTGATGAGCCCACCTTGATCTGTTGCTGTCTCTTAACATCTGCAATGTGCCATGCTCTCCACACTGATTCTCTGGAATTATCACATGGCCGGTTGATATCTACCATAAACAAATAAATCTAGGAAAAAGTGTAGAAACATTCCTGATTTGTGTTAGCAAATATTTCCTTAAGCTATTCATGCTGAAAAGACAAGATGCCTCCCTTGTCTCAACTAGCAGTGCAAGCAAATACTGATCATATTAATCAATTGAGGCTCTATACTTACAGTAAGGTTTTGCTCAGATCATTTCTGGTACAAATTCAGTGAAAGTGAATTGGGTAGAGCTCTTTTCACACACCATGAAGGAGCCTTCACAACAAAGTCTCCTACTTTTTTTTTTTTTTTTTTTAAGTTAAGAAAAAAAAAAAAAAGAAATCTTTTCATCTCAAGTGAAGCCAGTGTGGCCTTATTAAAGCTGAAACGCTGAAGTCAAGTGTCAGGCGTTAACACAAATGTCAAGTGACTGCAAACTTCTGGATGAAGAGATATTTTAGTGATTGCAATGCTGGTCTCAGATTTGGAAAACCTGGTTAAATCTCATCTCTGGTGCGTAGCTCCTGAGTGACCTTGAACAAGCTCTGAACTTCAGGTTCCCAGCACTTACAAAGGGGTGATTTTTCTTCACTCCTCCTCTTTGTTCTCTCATCTATGTGGCCTACTTGCTTCTTCAGCACAGAAAGTGTAGCTTATTATGTGTTTATAGTGTTGCACAGTGTGGTTCTGTTTCTGTAGCGATATTCAGTTCCACTATAATGGAATAAATGAAGCAAAGAGGACCCATACAAAGAAAAATACTTCTAATTTAAACCCCAGTTCTTTATCTAAAAGTAACAGTTCATGGAACAAGGTCACAAGCAGCTTTAAGTCCAGGGATGTAAAAATTGTCCTATCTTTGCTATCTGCTAGAAAGAGTCCCCAAATTCTTTTATTGGCTATATACAAGTTTTACAAGGAAAAGAGATGACCTCCCCAGTCAAAGAGAAAAGCCCGTCCTTAAAAGCTGGAATCTTCACATTTCTATTTGTGCAGTCTCCACAATGACTTCATAAATGTTGATACCCGTTTAAAATAGAGAGCTCTTTGTGCAAAGCTGTATGTTTTATTCGAGGCACAAAATATCTTCCGGACAAAAACATGTTCTATTGGAATAAACAAACATAGGTCAGAGAAAAGACAAACTTAAAAGAACCCTCTGGGTTTCAGCAGATTGCAGCATGCAAGTGACCGTGTATTTTCTCCCTCATGCAGTCTCTTTTTGGCCATCAATTGCCATGTTTTCTTCTTTTAAACTCACTCCACAAAAGCTGCAAATCTACTGGAGTATTTTTATAGGCGAACACTGAGGACTCCTTACGAACTGGCTTTCTGTGCCTAAATTAATCCCTGGCATTCATGGATGAATTTGGAGGCATCAATTTTCCCTGTAGGTGGTTGTTGTGTGGCAGTTCAGAAGGGGGACAACAGCTGGTACTAGATTATAAATTGGGGTGCCAGAGCCGCAGTAATGCTGAAGGACTGCCTAAATACACAAAATATTGCCCTGGCCTTTATAGAGTGAGAAGAAAAAGCCGGGAGTCAGACATATGAGCTATTGCACAGGACTGGACAGGTCTAGAAATGTGATTCTACATTTTTCACGTAGAAAAGGCTACATCATATGCCATCAGCATGCACGAGGACAGCAGAAATGAGGCAGAGGCATGAGGACAAAGAGAGGGCACACGTCGTCTCCTGACAAAACTGTTTGAAGAAAAATGTTTAAAGTTTTATCAAAAACAGAAAGCAAAGGTTTTAAGTCATAATTTTTATCTCACAAAGTCAACTTGAAAGGAAGGCAAAGAGATAGGTTAGGATTGGTTTCACATGGCCTCTAGATTTGTAGACACCTTTCTTAGAGCAATGGGAGAAGTTGTTTTCTGGAGACTGTTCTTCTCTCTCAGGAGCACTCTGGATAATTAGGTTAAAGTGAACCTGGCAAGATAAATCCCTTGTCAAGCAAAGTCTGAGATCCTGACCACTGACACCTCCCTCCTGTCTCAGTTCTGATTTTTCTATATTTTTCCTGTGTCATCCCACCATCACTCCACCAACACTGCCAAACCTTACAGAGAGCAGGCATTCCCAAAAGGCAGATATCCTAGAATAGTATATATCTTTGATATCTGCTATGGGGAACAAATTCCTTGAAACTACTTTTCAGAATGAGTTTTTAGAGAATAGTTTCTTACAAGATGGACTTGAAAAAAAGGGAGTAGCTTCTGTTGTCTACTAGTTCATCTTCTAAACATTTTCTTAATCAAAATTTTCAATTTTGGGAGAAAAGATGAGTAAAATCAAGAAAAAAAAACACAAAAACTTGTTCATTTTTTAATGAACAATGAAGGGACATTTAGGGCTTATTCAGTCCAGACTATTTTTATTTCTTTCCTCACATTTTCAAAAGGAAGGAAAAGCAAACATTAACATGTCAAGTCAGTTGTCTGCACACAGGCAGATATAGTGCTATTGCAGACCCGTTAAGGTACCTCGGATGAGGCCACTAGATATGGCACAGGACCTACAGAATAACTATCCCTGTTCCGCAGTGTAGGCTGGAGCCTGGTTATGCCACTATCTCTGTATTTATGCTCTCGCAACTGATTTGATGCCTAATTATCATAGCAAAGACAAAACATTGCCTAACATATCCAAAAGTCTCCAAAA
>VXBL01002581.1:20710-167349 GCA_013400195.1 Aramus guarauna
AAGGATATTTGTAACAAAATACAGGTACAGACAACCTGCCCTCCAAACACAAATATACATACAGTTTTAGGCACATCTGGGCAGAAGATTCACACACAAACTTAAGGAAAATACACTTTGTCTTTTCCTGTGCTGTTCTACAACAAAGTATTGTTAATTGAGCTTTTCTCCCCGTTGATTAAATGCTAAACATAAATGAAATTCTGTGTTCACATAGTACACACTATGTACACACAGGTCATTTTAACTCAAAGTTGAAAGATATGAAAGGCCTGAGAGAGAAAAGAGAATCAAGGAGAAGAAAAAAAAGAAAACAAAATCCAACAAAACCAAAAAGGAGACAATGACATGATGGCAGTTCAAAGAAAATGTAACACAAAGATGATTCCATCTGTTTGAAGCTCATGCACTGGTCCTGAAGTTGCTTACTTTATGAGGTTAGTCTTAAAGACAGATACAAAGGGAAAGTTATTCAATAGATCGATTCTACTCTCAAAGGTCCCAGCAGGTCCACAAAATCCATCAATAAAATAACTGATGCAGTATTTTTTGTTCTATGCACTGTGGTCTTAAAACTAGTAGAATAAAGCATTATAAGAAATAACATGAAGAGTCATGGAAAGCCATTGTAAAATTGAAATTCTTTGGAGAACTTCATGAATCAAGCTAGAAAATGGCTCATGCAGTCCTCCTCTGCTCCACAGGAGAAGTCCAAAAGGGCATTCCATACAGGTATTTCACAGCCAAGACTTTGTGTGAATGAAAAGCAGAAGTCCCACTGAAAGGTTTGCAAGTGACCACAGGCACAAGCTTCTGTGTTTTCTTCAAAAATCACCACTTACATCTTTCCAATAGACAAAAATGTCTAAAACAACATGGAATTTACTTAACAAAATGCAAATGAATGAGATCTGAAGTGAACATATTCTATCAACTGGTCACCATATCTATGTATAAAGTGATTATAGAAGAATTAAGCAGCCTCTTCATCTGTAAGTATTTTAATGAGTAAGAACTGGAAGCCTGCAGAGTCATTTTCTCTACTTGGTCTTGGAGAAAGAGCAGCTCACTGCAGACAGACTGCCAAATATTGTGCATACATACCGGTCTGTAATGCCCTGAGGCAGATAAAGGTAGAGATAATCAGTGAGACCACAGCTTACACATAGCCTACCTTTCACTGGGTTCCTCAAGGCCATCATGCAACTCCTTCTTGAGGGAAGGTGATTTTTATTAATCATAAACTCATTATCTCAATTTGGTGCTTACTTGCTAATGTCCTGCAGATGCAGTGATCTAAATTTAGGACCCAGGTTTTCAACATTGACTACAGTCTCCTGTTGGCATCAGATATGGCAATTTAATTTCTTAATTTCTTTCAATTTAATTTCTGATTCTGCTTTTTATTTAACAGTTGTGCACAGTCCTTCTGAACCCTTTACAGAAAAGTGTTTATTAGAGTTTCTGTCAGGCTCTTAAGACAGCATAACTGCTATTGTGGCAACAACACCAAAAGTTCCACAAATAAAAAAATTAGAAAATTTACTTAGGCTTTGGATACCAACCAGAATGTCACTGATGTGCAACAGCTAACTAGTCTAATTTTATTTCCAATACAGAAATAGAGCTTGATTTTCTATGACACACAACCTATATCCCTAAAATTGACATTGCAAGGTAGTTGAGACTTTTAATTGCTTTTGTTATTACTTTTGTTATTACTCACTGCAGTCAGTCCCTTCAAGGAGCTGAGCTACAGTTTGGCATCTGCATCTTCCAACAACTTCAGTGGGATTTGCAGGTGTTCAGTAACTACCTGAATGTGATTCCTTGATGTTTTGACAGCTATGCTACGCACATCATTCTCACATAATAGGATAACACCTTGGAAAGCAACAACATAAGTAGGATGAAAAACACTGTTATTCAAGTCTGTTTTTCTGTTTCTTCTGGATGAAGTTAAGTTGGAAATCAGAGCTTATTTTCACATTTGGTTTTGTGTAGGTACTTGCCCTCACCTGGTTTGCCCTTATATAATTCTAGGCAAACATGTTCTACTTGCAGCTTTTCTACTTCATCTTAAAAGTGATTTACATTTTTCAGCCAAGCACATGTTTACATGCAGTGATACAGCCTTGGACACCACCAGCAATCAACAGGTCTCAGATAGATCTCACAAAGAGGATCCTTGAGATCAGTCAAAGCACTAATTGTAAAGAAATTAAGTCTAACAAAGCAATGTGGCGTGAGGCAATAGTATCTGTAAACAAGATTACGCCAATGGTGATTCAAGAGACTGCAGTTGCCATTCTGAAGCAGTTCCACCATTTACTATGATTTACAAGCTCATATATATGTCCTTGCTGCTTAGAAACATCAAAGAAGCCTAAAGATAATATGGTACTTGGGGGTCCTGAGGCACTCTCTGCCTGCAATGACACTGACATCATTCAAACAAGAAATCAGCACAAGAGAAAGAGGTGTGGAATTAAACTCCTTGCGGGTTTCATGCCAATATTAGCCCAGTCAAATAATGGTGTCCCTCATGTGCCCTTCTTAAGTGGTAGCATTAAGGGTGAGCTTTGAGCAATGGAGCTGACACTGGCTATGGAACCCTTCTCCAGACCTGAGTTACGAGAGACTGTCAGCACCTTTCATCAACATGCATCATATTGCTCAGCTAATGGAGCTTGGAAAGAATCCACTATTTTTCAATATTTTTCCCATTATTGTAAATAGATGAAATTCTGCTCCAGGTCACATATGAAAGATGAAAAATTAGAAGGAAGAGACATGAGTAAGTGCAGAGAACATGAAGAAACAATGTGATTGCTCTTAATTCTTTGCCTCAGCAAGGCATATCCTTCCTCTTGACAAGTCTAAAAGTTGCCCTGAGAAGAAGCCAGCTGATGTTACCTGGTGAAGAAGTAAAAAACATTCAAAAGAAGCAATACTTGCCATGAAAAACTCCATTTCTTTTCCTGCTTTCATCATTATATCAGCATTCATTTCTTCCTAAGCCTCAATGTCTGAAGTGTTACAAGAAATTTGTCTGCCTTTTAAAGAAAAAAAAAAAAATTCCAAGAGTGGAAAACTAAGGAATATTTTCAAAGCATCTGTGATTCTAAATCTATTTTTAAAATTAAAAAAAGAATCTTATGTATTGTCCCAGATGTGAAATCTGAAGGTAAAACAAAGCATTAAGGTTTTACACAGAGTTTACTCACATTTTATTAGAGCAGCTCATATAGCTGAAAACAGAAGAGTTTTTCTCAAAAACCCACCAAAATCCAAACAAACAAACCAACCCAATGAGGTATCTACATAAGCTGCCCGGGTTCTTTTGAAAAATGATCTCTGTTAATCCTAAAAAATGACCAAACTCCACATTCTCAAAAAACCTATTCTTTAATCCAAATTTTAGCAATCCAATCTGTCCATTTAGAAGAGAGTTACTGGATTTAACACCATTTAAACCTGTGTAAACGCAATACAAAATCACAGCAGTGCTTGAGAATGGAGAATCTTAACACAGAGGCAATCTGCCACCATTTGCAGGCTCAGATGATTTGTAGTGGGTTTCTTCTCAAATTAGTTCCATCTTTTTCTTCTTTCAACTTTCAGCATTCCTCAGCTGACATGTTATGTATATAATATATATGCATATGTTTTTGCTGTTCATTTTGTATGGAAAAGCAAAACAAATCAAAGAACAGATGAACTCCCTGTGACTTTGTAGACCTGACATGAAGTGCAAGTGCTGTGAGAAATTTAAAGTATCCTTGCTCTGGGGAATTAACTTGAAAGTTTAAAGGAAAGAAACAGATTGGTAACCCTGCCCCCATAGTATTCTTGCAAATATAATCTGTGTTCTCTTCCCCTCCCCCCGTCCCTTTTTTTTTTTTTTTTCCTTCAAATAAACTAAACTGGTTAGATAGATGTTTGAACACAAAACAAGCACAAGAGAAATATAACCTTGTAACTACCATAGCCCTGTTTGCTGGATTGAATCCTCAGGGCACCATTTAATATTCAGATGCACAAGAAACCATTTAAATAATGTTAGGGTTGGGCTGTGCCACAAACCAACAGATGCTGGGCAATTCAAAGTTAAGGATGACACTCCATCACCACTGTTCTTAACAAGGAGAAGGAAAAACATGTAAATTAAGGACATAATTTCAGCCTTTCAAACTAATTCTTCAGGGTTTATTGGTTTGTTACAATGGTTAATGGTATTTTAAGCACAGTTTTCTGTATGTTAAATGCCAAAAACCTTCTCTGTATTCAGGCAATACTGAGTTTACAAAACTGAAAAAAAAGCAAGTGATAAAATTGAAGAGTCAGATTTCCAGTGAACTGCTAAATAAATCACTGTAAAAAGCCTACCATATTTTTGGGAGGGGAGTGGGAAGTAGAGTGTGATGGTGTGAACACCTGACATCATGCCAAACACACAACGTAACGCTTGACAAAACTGACAAAAGAATGACACTGAAATATTACCCACACAGAGAACAGAAAACATTGTGAAATTGATTCATCTGGCATAGATAGCTCTGTCTAAACCCTCATTTTATAATTCTTTATTTGTGATGTAAATACACTAACAGCAGTAAGAGTCAGGAAGCATCAAACTTCCATGAACAGTTAGTTCTGAGACAGCAATGAATCTTGGTGGTATTTATTTTAAAACACAGAATTGAAGAAAGTTATTTTCTCACATACGGAGACTAATTGTATGCCTGAAAATCATTAGATTTAATACAAATGCTACAGTAAACAAGAAGCTAAGTGGTACAAACTACTGAACGTCTCTAGTATGAGTTGACAACTGTAGACACTGTTGATGTGATCATTTCTTTGCTTTTGCAATTCATTCCAATTATGTAATTTATGAACCTCTAAGAAGCCCACGTGACCCTCCCAAATATTTTTATAGGAAAGAAAAGAGAGAGCACTTTTCAGTCATACTTGATACTATTTAGAAAAGAAGAACGAAAGAAAGAAAGAGTTACCTGAAAAGTAACAATATTTATAATTAAGAACTTAGATTTTCAGACTGCTCGTTAGTTGAGTCCCACACACAACACAGGAATATATACATAGAAACTTTAAAAAAAATACAAAAGAGAACAAGAGACTTGAGCAAGAAGAAGCATAAACTTCGGTGAATCTGAATTAAAGCAAGTGACAAAAAGAAGTGGAAAAAGAAAGGAAAATGTCTAGTTCATTAAAGACTGAAAGGGCATTACTACAAATGTAGGTTTGCAGAGTATAAAATATCTTCAAAGTATCTGAAGCTTAAAACCACAGAGGAAGTCTTTGAAACCATATACATCCATACAAAAATCTATTTCAGAGGCACAGGTATGTCTGAAACATCCCTATCAAGACAAATAATTCAACTGTATTTTTGCAGGACTGTTTTACAAGGCCAAGATACATTTTCCTAAATCCATGCCTTCCATTTCAGTGCCTTGTTTAAAGAAACCTTACTACACAAGATATATGTTAGCTGCTTTTAATGTTAAAACCAAAAGTTTTCTCACTCTAGATGAAAGATTTAGGCTTCTTATGTAAACTAGTATACTTCAAACATTTACTTATTTCATCCCACAACAAACTCAGTCAGATACGCATATATTATGGGATATCATACTAAGAAACACCCAAGCACCATGAAGAAGAAGAAAAAAAAGAAATTCAAACCAAACCCAAGCAAAAAATAAAACAGAATACTCACTAAGTAGAAGCAGGCAGACAGCAACAGGTCACTGTGATAAAGCTAGTTTAAAAAAAAAAAAAAAAAAATCACATCTGTAGCTCTTTACCAATTTAAAGAGCCAGCTTCATCCCAGCATGCAGCAGGGGTGAGAAGAAAAGGTCTCTGTAAAAAGAAAAGTGTATGCGGATGATCTTTCCAGAAAAGGCAGTGTTCCTGCCTTGTTATATTGGTTCAGAAATAATGCATAACATAAAACATTTAAACTTGTTAGTGGTGGCAAATTTATTTGAGTTCTTATGAAGAAAAATTGTCTTTGGAAAAAAGTATACTTTTTTTTAGTTTCATTGAGTTCTCCTAATAAAATAATTTGATTCAGCAAGTGATAAGGATGAGTAAAGACAGCCTAGACTTCTTTGATTCTAGAGGATGTGAACATTACACTGTCTAAAGTTAGCACATGAAAAGGTTATCTGATAAGCCACAGAGAAAATTATTCATCAAATAGTCCAGCCTCAATCCTTCCAAAATTCCTCTAAAAGAAATATACTTACAACCTACCAATACTGTGCTATTTTTATCTCATGAGGTTTAACATATCATTTGCTTTTCCTCTTTTCCTTTATTTTTTAAAATATGTGCTCCTCAATATTTTTCCTCCACCACTTTCAGCTGCTTTATGAATGAGCCTCATAGCAGGTTTTTTCCTCTCTTTTCCTATATTTCATTTTTCTATAGATTTACAACCTTTGAAATCAAGAGAGTTATACTGTCAGACAAAGCTAATATAAAAATACATATTCAAAAAAACCCAAGATGCATCTTAGACTACCTTGGCAACAAAGAGAAAATTACTTTGCCTTACCTTTTACAAAGTTAAGGCAGCTGAATAAATACGTAAGTGGAGGTAAGAAAAAGAAAACAGCTGAATGCATGGATATCGCTCTTTCTGTTGTGGTCAGTACCAAAAATTGTGGGAGGGCTGCAAAATACTAAATAAGTTAACATTTTCAATTATAGTAAAAAATTAGGAGAAAAAAGTCATAGGGAAAACCCATACTTCTTAATGGAACTTGTTTGTGTGTGTTTCCTAAGCCCTTCTCTCCAAATTGATTGCAGAAAGATAAGCAGCATTGAAACTATTTCTTACACCCAGGAGAACCCAAATGTTTCGCTTCTCCCTACGGGGCATCCGTCCCTGTAGCGGAATTTCAAAACTTGCGGTTAAATTGGAGGGAGACACAGGCAGTCCTCAGAGTGAGCCCACATGTGGCAGAATGCATTAACTCCAACTGCTTTGTCTTGAGTAATTTCACAGGATCAGTTTTCAGGCAAAGCACCAAATCCTGGAGAGCTGCAGGAGCCCAGCAACCAGCGAGGGGCCAGCAGGACCTGCCCTGGGGACGAGGGGAGGATTTCCACTCTCCAGCCTCCTCTGGCAGAAGCAACAGAGGCACCACGCAGCCCTGGAGATGCTTCTAGTCCAGCAGCACCTCCCCAGTCTCCCTGCTATCCTGAAGTTGATGCAGAGGGTGTTTTCTCACCCTGAAGCAATTTACTGACACATTCCTGGGGACTGCTGTGGGTTTTGTTTTGTTTTGTTTATCATCTTGCTAATGAAGTGTTTGTTTGTGTGTGTGTGTAAGCGCTCCTCGGAAGAAAACTCCAATTTATCATGCTTGTGTTGACATTGCTTCATCTGCAGCCTAAACACAAGCAGAGACTGCACAGAAATCTCGCGGGTGGTTAAGTGTTTAATACCATATCTAGCACAGCAATAAGAGCCAGAGAAAAAAAAATGGTTTAGGTGACACGTATCTCCCCAAATCACCAGCTGATTAGGACAGCTGCATGACAGTCAAAGCAATGTTCTCAGTCCTATAGCTTGGTGAACACTATAAAGAAAAATGGAAAATATTCCAATAACTTGACCAACATAGAGCCGATTTTCATGAAAAGTCAGTTCTCTTTAAAAAAGAGGCAGATTATTCAATATATCTATCTGCAGCAGGCTCAAGCCTGTTGGAAAATTTGCCCCCATATAGGAGAAGGAGGCAATGTATTGATTAACAGAACTGCTGCTGCCATCCAGGAGAAATAAAGTGAAAAGGAATAGGAAAAAGAAATCAATTTCCCTTATTGCTCTCCAGCTGCACATTGTGTTTCTGTCTGCCATGCTTATATAGGCAAAACATTGCATTATCTTTCCTCTTGTGAATAGTCCCACTGAAGCATTTATGAAATGGAGGATGCATATGGCTCATCAAAGGCTATGACCCCATGGACACCTCCTGAAGGAGGTATCTGTATACCTCCCTGAAGAAGTCCCTGCTGTGCCCCTCTCATATAGATCTGCTCCAGAGCACACAGGTTCAGAGTCAGCCCTATAATATCCGGGAGCTTTTCGCCTTCCATTAGAATTCAATCAGGGAAAAGCAGGCTTTTAAAATGGTTGTCATGTCCCTGACACCTAAGGCACATTCCTTTCCATGGTACTTGTAGAAGGTCCACAAAATTTACAGCCCTGAACTGGCCACTGTGAAAGGGATGTCCAGGTGTTACTCTGACCACTACCCACTGTAATGCCTGCCAGCTTTATAACGAATGTGTTTCCTTGTGAGGGCTGCAGCAGAAAGGAAAAAACAAAACTACCAACAAACCCACAGTGAAGGAGCTTTACATCAAGAGGCAGAGCCCAGAAGTTCTGGCACTCTCAGTTTTCCGGGAGGAGGTGGGGTGGTGAATTTTGGAGTGAAGTGGCCTGGAGGCAGTCACTCCTCAAACGGAAAATGAAGCAGCTTTTCCTTATCTGCCAGAGCTCAAAGTGATGTTCTGGCAGAAAGATGAACCACTGCTTTTGGAAATGCCCTCCAAATCACCCTAGGCATACTGACCAAAAGCCAGCAGCTTTTTTCCGATGCTGGCTTTTATGAAATTGCTTCTTTTGGGTCATGCCTGAGTTTGCAACTCTTTCACCTCTTTTTTTCCTCGCCTTCACTTGGGATTTGGAGAACATCAAGTCTGGGGGAAGCTGATTAAACAAAACAAAACAAAACAAAACAAGTTTGAATCCTGTCTACCATGACCATGGACATCTATGGCAAGAACTGCTCCCTGTTTGTGAAGGAGCAATGGGGCACTATCCCATGCCTCGGCAACAGCTGCTGCCTTTGCTCTGTTAGTCCCCCACCTGTCTCAGTCCTAGCAGTACGTGGGGACCACCGTGACACAGACTGCTCCAAGAGGTGGTGCACCTTCCTACCACCCTGCTAATTCTCCCAAGCATTGACTTGTTACACCTCTTTGCCCAGTAAGCCACCAACATAAAAATATTTTTAGGGAGCCGTTTTTCTACTAAAAATCATCCTATTTTGCAGCTAATAGTGAGGGTCCTGTAAACAAAAGCAGACTTTATGCATGATAAAGATGCTTAAGCAACATCAGAGAAGCTTTGACAGCTTATGGCAGCTCAGGATCTTTCCCCATCTCCTCCTCCAGCCCCAAATCTGTAGTCATTCAATTAAGTGCCTTGGGATTTGGGGTTGGATGGTGCTAGGAGGATGTCAGTCATCATTAGTATAATTATCAGACTTAGACATTATGCATTATTTATTCCAAATATTTATTCATCATTGTGTCCCAGATTAATGTAAGCTACTTGAGGCAAATCTATTTCTTATGGAAGTGTTAGTGAGAGAAATTCTGAAGTAGAAAAAACAAACAAACAAATAAATAAACTCTGCCAAGCTCCTTCAAGGAATGAGAGAGAGAGAGGAAAAAGAGAGAGAAGAAAGTTTTAATAAGATGATTGATCCTAAAGCTGTCAGGTTGTATCATTGCCAGTAAGCAAGCCTCTTCTGGGAGCACAGATGTTGATCTAATCTATGAGGTCCATGATCTAATTTAATATGTTAGATCTCCTCTTGGTAGGTAGTAAGTTTTCTTCCAGTTCTTTGGGGGAAAAATAAGAGAAAAAAAAAATCATAGCTGCAAAAGCTGTGTGCTCAAGATTTTTTAAGTGAGTAAGCTTACATATTATGTAATGTAAACTGGAGCAGCTTTGTTGGAACCAATAGCATTATTTTGATTTCTGTCTGTTAAAAGCTAGTTTAATATCAGTAGCCCAGAAAGTGGTATTGTGGTTTACGAAAAGTCCATCTTACTTTTGCTACCAGTTGGTCTTAATACGATTTATTATTTCTATTATTAGTGCTACAATGACAGCAAAGAACTGGGACACAGTCATTCTATGTGCTGCACAGGCACGTAGCATAGCAGGAGATAGACGAGATAGACTTTGACCAAGAGGCAAAAACTAGAAATATCTGGAACAGACCACTGGTGCAAGCTGAAATAGAGGCAAAAGCAGCTAAGTGATTTGCTCAGCCTCATAGACTCATCAATAGTGGAGCCAGCTGAGCTCTCTGAGGTTTTGCGAGCTGATATGTGCAGCCTTGTTATAAAAAAGGATCTTGAAAATTACTTTTCCTCTGTGTGTGTACATTTTTAGAGTAACCTGCTTTGCAAAATAATAAATAAATAAAATGTATGGGGCTATGAAGATGTTGCTGCCCTGAGTTCCTGAACCCAGTACTCAAACCTGTCATGCTTTTCCTCTGTATTTTCCAATTACTGCATTTGTTGATAATGTCTTATATTTACATTGGAGGTCCTTAGCGAAAGAGGAAAGCTTTCTGCTCCCAGTTTGACTTCACCTGGACCCAGGAAATAGTGTCATACAAAAAACAAGGAAAATAGTTTATTTTGGTATATTTTCTTTTTTTTAACTGTCTTGATTCTTTACACTTTTAAAAACTCAGAAGAGAGCAGACTAAGAAAAATGAATCCATGTATCCAAATGATTCCTCACTAGAAAGACCAGCCTTGATCTCTTCAGCTACCTCTCCACAGTCTCAAGATGTGAACTAAAAAGATAACATATGTCCATATCTGGCAGTCCTTCCACACCACTGGGTAGAAAAAATGGGATTTTGATCCTGCAGAACCATTTCCTTGGCATCTAACCATAATGTGCCACCTCTATTAGAAATCAAAACCTGTATGGCCCCGGTCCTGCTGCCAGCCCCTGCCAGGAGATGCAGACACTCATGTAAAGGAAAATCAGTGTGCTCCTGTCCTTCCAGTGAAAGGTCCCCTAATCCGCAGGAACATAGCAGCAGCTGGGCAGTGGCAACCTAACAGTCTATCTACCACAGTATCCTCCCCCACCACTAAACCTCAAGAGACAAATTAGGATTAGCACAAGCCTATTGTGATATTTCCTTGGAATACTCTCCTAATTTCCAGTGGTCTGCAGGCCAGGTAATTTTTAAAACAAGAGTGAACTTAACAGATGAGTATCACCAGGATCTGTTTGGATCTTGATTTATGACAAGGAAGAAGGAAAAGAGACTTTTGTTGTCATGACATAAATACACAAAGGTTTCCTTCTGACAGTCCATAAAGGCGAAGGTGAGGAGCAGGTTAATTGCATTGTGATGGGAGATTTTGTTTTTAAAGTTCTCTCTCTCTGTTTCTCTCCCTCCTTAATGTTTTTAACACTTTGCTGTTAACTTAGTGCAAACAGGATTTAAGCAATACGTATTTATACTCTTCCTGGCATAGTTCATGTCATGGTTAAAGACTAGTAATCAGTAGTCAACCAGCCAGCTAAAGGCAGAAGGGGCAGTGAGATAAAAGAGTTTCTGTTTTACAGCAAATAAAGTTATGAAACTTCTTCAAAGGATTTTAAACGAGAACCAGATTGGTCGTTGCATGTAAATGACCAGTATGTTTATCACAGCAGGAGACTGGTAGATTTGAGCACACCAAGCCACCAGAACTGGGTCCCAGGGACACTGCTTGAAGCTTTCTCCTGTCCTAAGGCAGTGCAGAGCAGAAAAGTTCTGTCTGACCTCTTTTAACCCAGATCGTTTAAAAGAAAGAGCAAGGAGGAAAGAGGTTTTGACTGAAGGAAGTAAAGAAGAGCTGATCACAGCTTTTTACTGAATTTTATAGTTCTGAAAACTGAGACACAGAGGGTAAATAACAGCCTGATACCACCCCAGCCAAAGATGGAAATCAGCTCTTGCAAGACAGTCCAGTTTTCTGCCCTTACCCTCTCCCAGTCTGTCTGGAACCATTGCTTGCAGAGGTTGAGCCTCTCCAAATGTAAAAAATGCCACCTGCTTGAACCTAAGGTTTAGCTCCAGGAAGTAGGAATAGATAGCAGGTTCAAGTTCTCCTTTGTTTACCTGAAAGAGGGAGAAAAACCCACTTTCTGTTAGTATTGCTAATTTTGATAAAAAATAATGTTGATGAGGAAGAGAATGATCTAAGAGAAGCCCTAAAACAGCTGCGACGATGACATGGGCTCTCTGCATTAAACACCCTCAATGTAAGTGAATACACACACAGAACTGGGAAGGAAGAGGGAAGCCAGGAGCTCAATAACTGCAAAGAACTGAGAAGTTTACTCAGTGATGAGCAATGATTTTAGCTAATACATAGATTATCTTTTGAATAAAGATTTTTTGCTTTGAAAAGCTTAGGTTTTGTATGGAAAACATGAAGAAGAAAAAATTAGATTACATATTTTTAACTTTTCAAAATTATTTGAATTAAAAAAAATGTTTCAGGTGTTCATTTGATGCTATGACCAGTAGATTGTTCTTTGAAGAAAAAGCCTTAACAGGCTTGGGATTTAACCCATCCTAACTTGATTCAGGTCTACAGGATGAATAAATCCCATATTATTTAAACTACCTATAAACAGTGATAGACTCTAGCCACAGTAACATTCTCAGACCATAGGAACATATCACCTATATTAATATTGGTCAGCTGAGGCTCAATTATATTAAATTGCTTTCCTGGTCCTGCAAAATAGTCTGTGATTTATCATAGAATCATTTAGGTTGGAAAAGACCTTTAAGAGCATTGAGTCCAACTCTACACTTAACATTGCCAAGTCCACCACTAAACCATGCCCCTAAGTGTCATGTCTACACATTTTTAAAATACCCCCAGGCATGTGACTCAATCACTTTCCTGGGCAGTCTATTCCAGTGCCTGGGAATTGAAGCCACATCTCCCAAAAATTTAGAAATGCTGATGGAGCATTCCACCTAATTCTATCATCTTTGGATGGAGGGTACTCAGAGCCATGAGGCTAGATCTGAATCTCTGAGACTTTCATGTCATAAATCTTGGCTTGTTTCAGATCAGAAAATGTATTTAACAGTTGTTATAACCAAGCTACGGAAAGCTCTACTTCTAAAAATCTCCTGCAAGAGCTTGCAAAACACCGAGACAAAACAGGGCATACAAGACTAAAGAAAGATACCAAGGAAAGAAGGAACAACTTGCCCAGAGTTGTACAACATCAATTTCCAAAGTAGTGATGAGGTAGGTTAAGGATCTCTTCTCCAAATTCTTTAATGTTGAATATTCCCATTCTGTCTCCTTTAAGGAAAAAATTCTGGCTGATCTAAAAATGCTTAATACAAGTTCCATCTTTTAACTTCTATCTTTTCACTAGGATAGTTGAATAGCTCAACTCTCTCACCTCTTCTTCTTTTTCTTTTTCCTACGCTACACTTCAGTTTCAATTATGAAATCCTCAGTGTGATTTTCCTGTGCTGGTAGAACTATTCAAATGTCTTGTCAGAGGTTAAGCCCACATTGGAAAGTCAAGAATGGAAATAGTGGGGAAAAAAAGAAAAAAAAAAAAAAAAAAAAAAACCAAACCCACAAACCCTTAGCCACTGGAACGGCTGAGAAATGTTTCTTTGAGATGGAAGTGCTATTGTATGGCAGAAAGCACAACTGTGCAGAACAAAACCAACAATTTTTTTGGCACTAACAAGGGGCAGGAAAGTCTAAAGTAACAGGAACTAACTTACTGTACCTACCAAGTTCTTAAACAATGCTGCACAGTTCTGAGCACCATCCGCTGTCTTGCTATTTACATATCTATAGGCAGAGCATTTCAGCATAGCACAATTTGCTATTGTTCAGGACCTGGCTCTTAATATTATCGGAAACTAGAGATTGCATCATGCTCCAAATTAAAAAAATGTGATGAACTATAATCATTGTCTGTAATTTAAGTGATCAGTAGTAAGACCCAATAGAATGGTATAAAAAATGATGTAAAAGTAAGACCAATTTCAGTAATTCTTCAATGGCATAAACCACACCTTTCTAATTAAAACAGAGGTGACTATGTAATGCAATGTTGATTCTTTTGTCATGAAAACGAGACTTGCTCTAAGACTTACAGACACACATTGGATCTTTCTGTATCCAACTTTCTCAGTTTATTGAAGCTGCTAAGTCAGCAAAAGCAATGTAATATTTCATTGACTGTGTTTTAATTCTGCTGAAAAACCTATTCAATTCTCCTTTAAGATTTTGAGATTCTCCCACATGAATCTGTCAGCAGTGAAAAGCATTGCTATTCAAAAGGAAAACACAGCATGTCTCTGTGATAAATATCAGAAAAGACCCTTGGTGACAGTGATGCACTTCATTTTTTTATTTATTACATGAATGCATTCAAAAGCCTTCATATCATAAAATGAAGCATGGCAACAACCTATGGATATTCCCCTAGCTGGGCCATCCCACCCACCACTTGGGTCCAATGCCCCATAAGCTGTCATTTTCAAATGTCCTCATCAGTTCATTCCTCAAAAATTCAAGCCCTTGCAGCATGTAAGGTCTGCTCACGTGACTCCATGTTCCTCATCTTCCTGAAATTTAGATTTCAGCTGTCAGCTGAATGGCAAACTTCTCACTGAAATGTCATTTCACGCATTGTTAGGTTTCCTCTTCTCCCCCGCCCTCTCCCTTTCACTAACAGAGCTGTTTTGAATCTAGATAATCCTGATGTATATGACAAAAGGGTAACAACACTTAACTAGAGTGTACATTTCATCAGCTGCAGCAGGGATTTTCAGGTAGATGCTATCTGATACCCAGATTGTTTCTCTGAACACAATGGGGGGACCTGCTTCTACTCTCACATTTTCAAAGGCAGACGTAGCTCTGCTGGCTGCAGGGGAGTTACTCACAAGCTTGGATGCATCCACAAGCTTGGACGCATCCACAAAACCCCAAACCAACAGACCTTCTACTTTAGGGAAACTACTGCCACAAAGCAAAAATACATCCAATGTAGATCAAAATAAGCATATAGGAAGAAAGTCCGTGGCCAACAATTAGATAGCTGGCAAACCCTGGAATAATCCCATGTAGAAGCTGCTAGATTTTAGATAAACTCTTAGATATACCTCTCTTCTTACTGACTACAGAAGGAATTCATGGTACACAGGTTCTTAACCCTGTCTTAAATGCCTAAGTTTAGAGTGGATTAGTTTGGGCTTAAGGAGCCTAGCTTTGTGAAGTAAATGCCTTAATGGATCACTGAGGTTTGTGAACTATACTTCTCGATCAAACTCAAGTAGATTTAGGAGTTTTTCTTCCGTTAGCAATGTTGTGATTGAAATATCCATACATTGGGGTCTTAGTGCCATTTTCAATGCCCTTGGGCATCTGACACTTCCAAACAGGGATGCCGGCTGTGCTGCACAAACAGAAATACTCTTTTAAAATAGTAGTTGGAGACCTGGTGGGGTCCCCTGGATGCTTATGTTTAGGCACCTTAATCCTGCTCAAACTGTGCAGAGAATCAGTCTGTCACAATACTGTTTATCTGATCATGTTGCAGCATCTCTGACATGAGGGTACCTTTGCAAGATTCTTTCTCGCACATGCTAAATGAGAGCTCAGCACCTAAAAGCTAGCCACATGCTGGACCACATGTCCAGTCAGATGCTGGAAGCCTGGTCTGAGAGTCAGTACAGCATTATTATTCTACAGGGCTTCCAGACCTCTGTAAGCAAACCTTGAGCCCTATCTAAAACCTTGCTCTGCCCAAAGAGTCCTGCCTTGTGAGCATGGCATGAACTAACAGGAACTGTGAAGTGGTGCCTTGGCTTCTGGGTCAGGGCCGCTGGTTAAGCACAGCTCTGCTCTGGCTTATCACTTAGGCTGCACAAAACTGAACTGCCTCAACCTAGATCTGTGTCTGAGCTAATAATCAGCATATCCAATTAAACTGCATTGGGATCTGGACTCTCTCATATCCAACTAGCTCAGGTACTTCTGTATTGCTGAGGTAGATGCAATTGTGAGTCAGAAATTAAATCCTGTTTCCTCTGTTGTATTCTTTATGTAATGATACTATAGAGGGAAAATAAATATGTAAACTCCAGGCTTTGTGCTTCCTCAAAAACACCATGGTTCTTTGATATGAATTGTAATTAACCAGGGGAATGATTACCAAGTGCTGTAGTGTTACTGAGCATGTTAAAGTCAAGACAGGTTTACATGATTTTTACTTAAAGACATAGCTAAGTTTAAACAGCAATTCAGTCAGGGAAATCCTACAGGAGCAGGAAACACTAACTGTTCAGCACAGTCTCTCTGCAGATTTACAAACCCATGAAATTCCTTGGCTTTGGACCGTTCTCAAATGACTTGCCCAAGGCCACATAGGGTATATGTGGCAGGCAGACAACATCCCCTAGACTCAGTGCAGTGCTGGTGCTTCCCAGGTTGCTCCAAGAGCAACTTCTGTCTTGATAGAGTTATTATGGCAGATGCCAAAACATGACGTTCATGAATGTAATTCTTTTCCAGTTATTGATATCCAATGTAAAAACAAACAAACAAACAAAACCCCAAACCAAACAAAACCAAAAACCCCTCTCTTTTCAAACTCTAACACTTAGAACCACATTTATTTCTAAAGTAACTGAACTAGAAAAGATGAAAAAGAAAAAGAGAATCCATAATTCTAACATTAAAATACTTTTCCTTGGCAAGTGCTTTCTTATTTACCCCAAAGAAGAAAAATCTAGAAACACATTTTTTTCACTGATATGTTGGCAAGACTACTGAATGTTATGTAAAGCAATGCTGCAGGTTAAAGACTGAGGTTATTTGTGTCAAAAATGTTCTGACTTTGTGCTGCTGCTGCACTGAAAACCAAAACAAGTTTTAAATTAGTACCTTTCCCTTGTGGAGATTTGATTTGTTTCTTGATGTTCTGGGTCAGGGACCAAAGGCATTAGGAGGTCAAAAAAACTAAACCAAACAAAACAAGGGGGAGGGGAAAAAAAGGAAAATAACACATGCAATGTTGGAGTCTTGATGCCCTCTAACCTGTGTTCAACACACAGAGCAAATACTTAGAAGGAAACTATCAAGCAGAGATAAGATGCCCAGAGGACTGTTTACAGGTGGAATATGCAGGTGGCATATGCAAATTCTTATTGCAGTCCCAAAGAAATAAGCAGTTATCTTCTCATAAAATGCATAATTAAATTGGAAAATGCTCTATTTGGGGTTTTTCTCATGCTGCATTTCCATGGTCCTACTGCTTGGCTTCATCCATAGGTTATGGAAACAGATTTGTTTCCATCAGTCACTGAGAAGCTGCACCATTTTGTACCAGAGAAGTGTCTCCAATTTAATCCTCCTTAAGGATCTTTAAACCAGGCTTTAAATCTAAAAGCTAGGAAAAAATTTATGTTGGTCCTTTCCTGCAAGTGAAGTGCTTCATAGTCAAATCCCTCCTTTAAATGCTGTGCTACGAAAATAAATCAATCTGACAGCAAATGGCAGCTCCTGATTTCAAAGCCTTGCTTCTTGCGTGGGGCAGACAGAGAGCTCCTGGTCTCTTGACATGCTCTTCCCCATTCAGGAGGAGCTTTTTGGGAAGGGGGAGCCATCCCATGCTCTTTCAGTGCAGTAGCACAGCAGACCCTATGACAGAAATGGTAAAATCTCACAACAGAGTTACAGGAAGCTACCGATGTCTCTGAACACACCATGCAGGAAAGGACCAGCTCAGACACTGGCCAAAATCAAATTCCACTGGATGATGTAAAATTTGACAAGCTTTTTCTGTTTGCAGGCTGCAGATCTCAGTCTAACTTTTCTACTCGTTATTTATGGGGAATATGGACTAACATCACCTACAATGTGGCTGAATCTTTAGTACGAAGTACCCGGACATTGCAGCACAGAGGCATCCAACCCAATATCTACACACAGTAGCATCTTCCCAGCCAGAACAGAGCAATGACCCTTCCTAATTTTTCATTTCAATTTTGTTGCTTTTGAGCAGGATAACTGCTCATGAAAAGGATAGGAGTGAAGAGGGGCTATAAAGCCCTTGGCAGCTACATTTGGGCAGTGTAGGGGTACAAGAAGTGGAGTGTGAAGGAAAGATGTGCCATTGGGACAACGTCATTAAGGACTGAATAGTTTAAGTGTTTGCTGCTGGAAGTAGATGGCTTCAAGCTTGGAAACAGAATTGATTAACATTCTGAGCAGCTCCTGCTGCTGAGGAGAAAGACAGATAATCTCACCTTGAGCCTCTGAGTATTGTTGCTTTTCTGATTATTCTTCCACAGGGTCAGAAAGAAGTAGTAATATTACAGTGTTGTTAGAAGATTTTTGGTCCAATTAAAAGGCAAATCAGCAGCTATGTATTTCTTTAGTCTTGACAATTACAACCAGACTTTATATATTTATTGGCTGTGCAAGCATAAGAAAACCCCAAAAGAATCCATTCATTATAGTTTGTTATATAATTGATTTATTATATATTTATTATGGATGAATATCTATTTTGTGGTGACTTACCAATCTGCTACTTGAGGAAATGACAGGAGAGCAAGAATCATAATCCAGTTTCTTATTCCTGCTCCCAAATTGGGTGTACAAGAAATGAAGATAAGTGTAGGCATTTGACAGACACACTACCTGGCACCATGCGTCATGAAATGATGGCTTTGTCCATTTCTTTCCCGCATGTACAAAAAAGAAGGCCTCCGTCTACTAAATATAATGGAATAAGGAAATCAGTAATCTAAAGCGTAGCTATCTAATCCACGCTAGTCACATCAGCTTCCACTAGAGCCAACAGAGAAAGATTATCTTCTGAGATGATTAATCCCAGCCTGAGAGAGATGTCTGAAACTGGAGGGATTTATCACCCTCTCCACCAAGTACAGAGGGAGCTTGGACAAGGGGGTCAGATTAGACACGTGTGTTGTAGATAGCCAAGGTCAGGGAGATGAATGCTTGCCTAGTCACTCTTTATAGACATGGACTCTCATTAGATGCACCGGTTGCACTTAGAGTAGTGGAGGTCTGTCTCTACTGCTGCACAGACAGCAAACATCAGTAATATTAATCAGAAACATCCCTGGTCCCTTATCTCAAACATGTATCTGGGCAACTGCGAAATACAAAGTGCACTGTAACCAGCACCATTTCACCTCTCTCTGAAGCACAATGGCTTTTGCAGTGAAATGCTGCAGCCATTTAACGGTATGTGGGAACTGCTAGTGAAATGGTAGCAAGTCAGAAATCTTCACTTGCTTACGGCTGAAATGGAAAGAGATGGGGAGTGAAACAACACAGGAAGAAGAGGGTGCCTCAAACTAAAAATTCACTCTTGAAAGTAATCTGAGCAACCCCCTTTGTTCAGTCAAAACTGGTTGGGAATGAGATTTGTCACTGGGATGAGAGCAGGTAAAACAGCAGTGTAATTACACATGGTTGTCATCTGTAATACAATTATTGGACTTCCACATACAGCAAATGAAGATTTAGATATTTATAGATCATTTGTGTTCCATTAATTCATGGGGCTACTCCTGAGGTGCACTTGTATTTATGTATGCTTTCTCTGCTTAAGAACTGATGAGCTACTAGTGAAGGCAAAAGAGGCAGGCTAAAATCGGAAATGCCAAGCTAAGGCCCAGAAATCCCTCAGGTTTATAGCACTATGCCTCCTTCTCTTTCAGGCGGGAAAAAGCTATTCACACCACCACACTGGAGCTGGTGCCATGCTCCTAAGTAGAGCCCATGAACATGGCCAGGCAGAAAAGCATACTGAGCATGAGCTAAGAGCAGATCATGTGGATCATCATCTCTTTAGATCTTATGGTTCTTCTTCCTTCCCCTTCTCCTCCCTAGCCACTGTCACACAGCATTTCACACAGGACCAGCAGTATGAACACGAGCAACATCTGTTCAGTTTGGTGACATCCAAAAGCACAACACTGCTCGGCTGGGATACCGAGACTCCAGACCGTTTGGCAGCAAGACTTCTGAATGTCCAATATAAAAAAAAACCACAACCAAACAACCCCCAAAAGCCCCCCCAAGTGACTGAAAGCATGAGTATACCTGATCTGAGACCTGGTGCAAGGACTGTCATGAGGCACCTAGTCCAAGCACTCTCCATGGCTACTTTGATCTTTGTAATTCAAAATCCGTTCTACATGATAGGGACACATTCCAGTAGCTCCCAGACTGGCCATGAATGTTTCCAACAAAAGCAGAATGTTTCCAATGAAGTATGCTAGTGGGATTCAAAAGCTGTTTAGAGTGAATCATGCCTCAGGCGCTGCTGGGCCTTCCTCAGGAGTGGGTTTTCATAGGGAGTGAAGATAGTCTGAAAGCCATATGGAAATGGTAACCACCTCCTGCATGCAAAGTGAACTTGAAACTCTTGTCAATTCTTTCCCTTGGTTAATTTTTGAAGCAAGAATATCGATGTCTTTAATTGGTTCCCATGTCCTGGGGGCTCCTGATATGTAAGAAATACCTTGAGAACATGAATACTGTCCTATTACAAGTAAGCAACAAAACAAATAAAAAAAAATAATAATAACCAAAGTACACTGAGCAGTTTGCAGCCAACTCCAATGCTGATATCAGGTTATGGCCTTTAGTAACATTCTGCATTTCAGAAAGCTTCTAATGTGCACATCCATTGTCCTGCAACAAGTTAACTTGCTTGCCTACCTGCTTGTTACAGCTGTCAATCAAGCGTGAAAACCAATGCTGGAAAGTAATCTGACGATGCTGTTATATTCAATAGCAGTGATAAGGATGAACTTTAAGGCTCAAAGGACTTTGGTGGCAGCAAACCATCCACAGCTTAGATCCCAGCATTTCTTGTCAGGCTAACTTTCATTAAGTCTTTATCATCAAAAGAAAAGGAGACAACCCAAACAAAATAGCAAGAAACTAATATTAAAATGTGAACTGACAAGAGCTAAAGCAAGTCTCTACTTACATACAAGATTTTTTTCATACTCTTTCAGAGGGAGAGGAAGGTGGAGAAATTTAAGCAGAAGATGTAATTCCCCATTTTCTATGCTTTCTTGACTCCTATTCATATTCCTAGAAAAACAAGCTGGTTCTGTAACTCCATGAAGAGTTTTGTATTCAGAGGGCTAAGCCATGCAGGTGCCTTTTTAAATCTCCTGTCACACTGGGAAAACTGCACCCGAGTGGGAAGGGATTTTTAGAAAAAAACCCTTTGGCCAGGCCAGGGAAATGAAAAACTTTGTCTAGGCGTTTCCATGCCTTTATTTATACCTGACCCACTGAGAACAACTTGACTTCACAGGATAGAAAGACAATTTGAAAAGAGGTGCATGTCTAAAATGTTTTTTCACTCATCCAACTATTAACATAATACATTTGCCAGAGATATATCTAAGGCTATCTCAACAATTGGATGACAACTTCAGCTGGAAACAAACTGAACAAACTTCATTAAAATCAGTGGAGTCATTTGTGATTTAAATATGTGAAGAGTATTTCCCAATACAATTTTTCCCTTAGTTTGTAAGGAAGGAAGAATAAGGTTTCCGCAGTAACAATAGTAACATACAGGTGAAGAAGCTGGGAGTTGGGGAAGAGAACCCTAGACTCCCAAAGATGCAACCACGGGGCTGCGATGGTGCACACTCACACTTCAGCCTGCTCTGTAGAAAGTCTGGTCGTGCTGGAGACCGGGGCTGCAGCTGTGGTCAGACAAGCGAGATCCTGAGCATGATGTGTATAGCACCTGCTGACAGCTGGGCTGGTCTTGTTGCTTTAGACTCATCAAATCCAGAGGAATGCATCCTTCTAATCATCAGACTTGCTGTGCTGTACCTGGGGCAAGCCGATCGCGACAGGGCAGCACTCTGTCAGTCATGCAGGGTTGCATCCTCACGGCCAGCACCACAAATGAACCAAAAGAAGGACCTCTTGATAATCTAATTTAAGCAGGTGAAAAAAAATATAAAAAAAAGTTGCATTAAAAGAAGAGAAGCATATCAAACACTCCCCCCCCCCATCCTTCCAATAAAACTGCACATGCATCCTCTGTGATGCTGAGGCTGGGAACGTTCTGGTTACTGCAGTTACCTCCCTGAGGACTCGGGCTGGCTCTCTCGGAGCTGACTGCAGCACTTCTCAGTGGGGTGACATAGGGCTTACACTCACTCTTATTTTCCCAGTGTCTTCACAGTCCCATGCAATTAGCACTGAGATTAAATTAAATTATTAAATTTATACAGAAATTTATTTTTTTCCCTCTACCCCTAGGAACAGATGTATTTAAAACAGTGACCAGAAATTGTTTCAGATAAAGATACACTGTACATTTTGACAGTAATTTCAGCATCAGCAACTGGTTTCAGCTTTTTTTCCCTAATTGGTTATTATATTGTCATCACGCATTGGTTTCCTGAGCTTTCTATCTGGAGGGGAAAAAAATGTGGGAGAAAAGTTTTAATTTGAAAAATAATCTTAAATAATGGGTTTGTGGGCACTGACACAACACACTTAAATTTTAATTAATATTGGATATGTGTCCCTAGAAATCTTGCATGAAATATTTTAAATACATACATACAAAGAAGTAGAAGTTTTCTTACAGAAGGGCAAAGCTCTCATTTACCTAAATCAATGCCTATTGATTTATGGATGATGTTTGTGTCTTTATGTATTACATCACCTTGGATGGATTCCTTGACTTTTCTTACTACGTTCACTAGTTTGCCTTGGATGGTAATATACTTTGTTCAAATATGTGCCGAAGGCAACAGCAACGCTGCTCAAACACGCATCATCATATGCTCTTCCCACTCCGTATTTAAAACAACACCTCTGGTTTAGATGCTCGTGTAATTTAAATCAGACGTGCACAAAGATTCAGAAATACTGCCCTGGCTGGAAGGACAGACCACATGGCAAATCCAAGCATGTTTGTAATGTAGACAAAGGTTTGGCCTTGGATTTCATGGAAAGGTTAGCAAAATGTCAGCCTGTCAAATCTGATAACACTTTTGCATGCAAATCCCATCTGCATATCCTAAAGCTCTCAGTAAACATTAAACAGGGAGAAACCGAGGCAGGAGGAGAACAAAGAATGGAGAAGGACTCCAGATAGCACTCAGAGATGCATCTGAGGCAAGAGTGGACAGGTGAGAAAAGGGAGACCTTAATGGCAAGGCAGCATCAAGTGCTATTAGGGGAGGCTGTCTTGTTATTTTGATGTGGTTTATTTTTAAATCAGATCCAGATCTGGTGTAAAACAATGGTAAATTTAAAGTTACTACAGTGACGTACACAGTTCAGCCCAGCTGTCAGGTAAATATAAGGAGAGATTGGTAGCAGATTTGTGGAGAGGATTTTTTGATCTGCTTCATACTTTCCAAATGCTGCAAATGTCCTTAGCTTTAAAAAAAAAAAAAAAAAAAAAGCAACCAAAAGCAAATCCAGCAATAACTTTCACTAACTTGACTCTAATTGAACTGTCGTGTGTGTAACCATTCTAGAGAAATGGTGATTCCCGCAATCAACTGAAAGGAAAGAGGCTGCAGGAAAAATAAGCCAGAGACACAGATAAGAAGATTTTATTCAGCTTTATTTGACAAGTTTTATTACACTGAGAAAACATAACGTATCTAATCTCTTTGCAGCTGTTGCAGCCCTTCAGCCTTTATTACTTAAATCCTATTAGATATAAAATTGTTTCTATTTGTCAATAGCATGGTATCTTCTTTTATTATTATTATTATTATCATCATCAGAGTCTTGCAAGTATGGCCATGAACATAATTTCTGGTCCATCTTCCTACCAATAGTTAAGGTTACCCTGTGATGTTCGCCTGTTTAAATGGCCTACTTTTTCAAAAGTCCTGGAGAGTTGTGTGTGTTGTTAGCATTCACAGTGGCACTAAATAACGCTCAGCAAGTAATGAAAACCTCTGCAAACAAACCAGTATAGCTAATTATTTCTATTATGGGTGCTGAAATTCCGGTCATATTGGGCTGAGCTGTATGCTTACCCAGATGAAGACCTTGAAGCAAAGCCTTTCATCGCTGTACACAGGTTTTTCGATTTGTCACTTGTAAAACTTTAATTCTCCATCTTTCACAAAAGGATGAACGACATTCTTTTTCCAACAGAAATTCCCATTACTGCAAATAAATAATGCTGCTGCACTGTCTCTTTCTCTCCGTGTCCCTAGGATAACCCCTCCTATGATTCATCAGACCCTCACTACAGCAGGATCCAAGGGGCATCCCCACCATGATGTCCCCTTGGAAGTGAAGTCTGGTGGCTCATAGAATCATAGAATCATCTAGGTTGGAAAAGACCTTTAAGATCATCAAGTCCAACCGCTAACCTAACCTTGCCATCTCATGGACAGCCATGATGGCAAACTACCTGACTGCCCTTCCCATGGGGTACACATGCCTCATTTCCACATGGATATCATTTCATTTTTGATGCAAAAGATTTTACTTTCTGGGAAAGTGATTTTTTAGCCTCACTGCCAATGAAAATTGTAACACAGTAACATCAAAATTCTGTTACAGCTGGTTTCAACAGATGGTTTTTGACCAGATGTTCTTGCAGCTTCAGCAGGTTAGGGCAGAAAAAGCATAGGAGAAACAATAAAGCAAGGTGTATTGCCCACAAACCTCCAGCAAAGTAGAATACAACATCAGCATCCCCCAGATGCCTGCTCTTGCCTGCACTGGGAGCATCATATTCATCCTGTTAAAAAGGGCACTTTCATGCTGAAGAAAATTAGTATTTGAGACTCCCAGTGCCATAAAAGTTTAACAAATGAGTAAGACACTGATTCTGGATGCATAACAATAAGGAGGGGGAGTTGTTTTCTCTTTTGCCTATTGTTTTTTATTGTTATTGTAATCTCTCTTCCTCTCTTTTTATTAGTTTAATTTTCTTCTGTGTAATTTTGTTTTTATGGAGCAGATTCGTCCCTGCTGTACCTCTGGTAGAATTTCAGGAGAGACAAAGACATCCCTTTGTGTCTTCCAGAGATAAAGAAAACATTAATACCTTTCTCAAAATTTTCATATTTAGATACTATGGGAAATTTTTCTGTAGCTTCTCTTTATTGACTATAATAGTCATGGCCAAGGAGTGGCTCACGAGTAGTTCATGATCGGCTTGCTTATCAAATGTGCGGATTTTCTAACTGCATATTTTAGCATACTGAAATGTGAAAGGATTTCATTTTGGACGGCAATATGTATGGAAATTAAGTGAAAAGTTCAGGAGCTGGGAGTTGCTGCCTCAAGCAGGAACAAGACATTGCATGGCAGCCGATCTCTGGTAACTTGCTCCCACGGGAGGCAAAAGCTTCTGTTTCTTGCAGCTCGCCTACTGCATGATGTGCAGCATCTTGCAAAGGAACTCTGTTGAGCCAATGACCAACAGACTAGAAAGCTGGGCAGCCCTCCAAGGTGGGCAGATGAGAATTGAGAAGCTGGATGAGATCACAGACATAAGACTGAATACATCCAGAAGCAATCATATCTTCCAAGATAATAATAAAAAAAAAAATAAAAAATAAAAAAACCCCCACAACCAACCAACCAACCAAACAAAAACCCAAAAAAACCAAAAACAAAACAAAAACAAAACAAAACAAAAACCAAACAAAAAAAAACCCAAAACAAAACAAAAAAAAACAGAGGCAAGGGTAGGTAGGGATATGAGAAAGTGAGAAACAAAAATCCTGTGATAGCCCTCATTTGGAAAGATGTGGGTATATAGTAGGGGAATTAAAAATTTGGGGTGGTGATTTTTGGGGATGTAGGATGTGAAAGGGAAGTGTGGGGTACGTCTCAGCCACGTGGAGATTTCCCTAAATGGTGCGTTGTGAAGTCTGACCTTCTGCGAAACTGAGACACTTTATTCCAAAGCATCTAGGTAAATTCATGACAAGTGTGTCTCAGCTTTTATGACTCATGTTTTAAGCATGGTTTTTAGTGACCTATTGGATCAATATCTGCAGGTTGTGTTGCTGACAGTCACCTGTGATCTAGCTTTGGAGACAGGAAGTCCCAAGACTGACTACAGAAAGCTGTGATAATACAGACCCAACCAGAAGTGAACTGCTGAAGAAGGCAGATCTCTTCAAAGCACATAGGCCTGGTCTGATGAAAAAATTTGGGCATCTAAAACTGGACTTGAAAGATTTCTTCATTTACATCTTATGCTAGAATATAACACTAGTTAGCAATCTAGTTTAGTAGCACCTGATGTCATTAGGCATTTGTATTTTTGATCCAAAAATTCCCAGGGCAAGTTTTGAACAAACCATGACTGTAGAGGCTGTTTGTGTGCTGTCCACTCTGTGTGCAAGGAAAGGGAAGAGAACAAGTGCAAGGCTCCTCTTCAGGGGTCTCCAGGTGAAACCCATCAGACTCTGCTTTGCGGAGTTACATTTAAGACCTTGCAGGGTCAGAGACAGGTGTACCCATAAAGTACAAGGTAAGCATCAACTTCACCACAGAACCATCTGCCCCAGCAAGAGGTCAGGCCCCTTCATCTGCAGAGTGTCTGCACAGCACTGTGCTCTGAGGGAAGGAGAGAAAGACATCTCACACCCAAGGACAAATTCAACAGGACATATGAAATCAAAGTGGCAGTGTACTGAAGGAAGAGCATGGCTCTGTAGTGCAATAGGCAGAGCACAGCATGTAGGAGGGGATATTGAAGGCAACTGAGTCACACAGGCATTTTTTTGAATTATGTCTGTCTATTTATATCTCTTCTATAAATCCAACAAAATTCACTCTGAAGTGCATTCACAATTTCTAGACCACTGAGTCATGCTCTTGTTTGCTTTGCTCTCCATCCACTGGTGACTGGGCTGTTTGGTGTCAGGCTGATGTCTATTCTGCTTAGAGACCCCAGCAAGTGAAGTTAAATAAATATAACCCACTCAAAATGAAAGTACTCATAATGAGTTGTTGCTACAACCAGAGAGTGTAGAGGGCTGAGGCCTGAAGCCATTGAATCATAAAAAGTAGACAGACTTTCTTCTACAAGAACTTTCAATGACTCAATTTTGCTATTTTTTGTGCTCGGTTGCACGTACTAAAACTAGTTTCCAATTAATAAGTGATGAGCTTTTATTAGACTCCTCAACACTGCAATCGTGTTTTTGAGCACACCTGAAATTTAATCATATAAATAGCTCTATCCTCTAAAGATGAACTTTGCAATAACATGATGTCACAATCTAGGCCATAGGAAGAAGAAAACATCCGAGAGTCTTCTTGAGATTACAAAGGAGTATAGCAGGATTTTGTCAGTTTTGTATAAAATGATAGAAACATGTATTAGGAGCAAATAAATAAAAAATTGCATGCATTGGATTATTATTCTTAGTATTATAAAAAACCCATATTGGTACTTTGATGCTTAATGCATTACACTCAGAATAAGTGTATCATTCAGATTTTCAGAGTCTTAAAAATTAAAATAAGTGAGCGATACTCCAAGGACGCAACAGTGTCGACTGTCTGTAACCGGGACATTAAACAATTATATGGTACTTAGCACAGACAAAATATGGTCCAAGCATTAACCAACAAATCTTCATAACTCTGAGACAGAAACTCTATCCCCACTTTGCAGATGGAAAACTAAAAAGAAGGCAAAAATCTTTATTGTTCTATAATAACTATGACCAAATGATTATGTTGTCAATCATTCATTCCAGCTTGCTTACACAAAGCATAATACAAGCATTAGATATGGTTTATGCTAAAACAAAACCTCAAAAACTTTACTTCTGAATAAAAACCTGCTTTTTTCCTAGCTCTGGATTTAAGCTAGAAATATCTGCATGAAAGGAATGTATGTTATCAGATACTATTATGCCCTCAGAATGATGATGTGACCTTACAGAAACTGGAGTGCTGCTTCTGAAATGAACCAAATTTAGTCCATCAAAATAACCTAATTAATTTAGTAAGATTTAATAGCAAATAATTTTGCTCATCTCTGGAGGATTTGCAAAACTAACAGGTAAGATTTAATTATACAGAGACAAGATTTTCAGGGAAGGATGAGAGCCATCTCCAGCTTGGGAGAACAACTTACTCTGTTCATAAAGCTTTTCTGCGCACTGGTTCCCATTAAAACTACATTGAACACTGAGCATCTTTATATAGAGACTACCAAAGCGAGTAATTTCTGTATCAATATGAGTTTTGGATACCAAAGGACTCTTCAAAACTCTGCTCTGTGCAGCAGGGAATACTTCATCTTTCCTATTTATGTTATGACAGTGAATTCAAGACTGGCATAAACCTGTGCTATGCACAGCATATTTTTCCAGTAAGCAATAAGGTGGCTTAAAATCACTGTGAAGCCTAATCTAAATCAGCAGAGCTGCTGAAGAAAATCGTTTCACTGCACCTGATTGTGAATTCCTGCCCTTTCCTTGGTCCTTGCCATGAGAGGGATCAGGGCGTTCCAGAGAGTGCAGATTTTTACGTTGCTAGTTTTCAGCCAGAGCAGCTCCCTGGTCCGACTCATCAGAGACCTACACCAGCTTTAGGCGTGGCAAAAAGTGGATGAGGGTATGAATAGCCTGGAAAGAAAGGAGAAGCACCAGCATCCTCCTTTTCAAGAATAGCTTGGATTTTAACTGTCTCAAATCCAATACAAAACTGCAGCTATTGTATCACCCCACCAAATAAACAAACAATACAGGCAAAAGCAGCAGGAAAATAAAAAAGGGCAACAGGAAAATATCAGCTCAGTGACAGCTAAGAAAACTATCTCTCTCAGCTCTGTAATTCAGTCCTAATTAGCAGTCTGTCTGAAGCAACTGGATATTAGATGATACTTGAGTACTCATCAATTAATCAAAAACATGAGCAGTTTCACTAACTTTTTCAGCCAAAAGGGGTTGTGGAGCTGTTACCATAAACACACATGGTAATGTTAGGCACTGATTCAGAAAAAGGGGTCTCAGTGAACTCAGTAGAGAAAGGATTTGGCTAAGGCTCAAAATTATTCTTTTGTGGTTTAGAAATTTTCCAAACAAGAGAGGACTTTCTGGAAAACCACTGTGCTGTTTAATCTTTGTTATTTAGGCAAAAGCCAAGGGATTTGCTGTCACTCAATTTGATGGTCACACCACTCCAGTTTTGTTCTTGTTATATGTGCATGTACATGTATGTACCGATATGCACACACATACACGTATATAACATGTACTTCAATGGTCCTTTTTTTTTGTTTTATTTTTCATTTTCTAATCCTTTTTTTTTTTAACATCTCACAGAAAGCCTGGCTTTCTATACCGGTCAGACTCCTCTGCATCCCAGCGGATTGTGTCTGAATCTAACCAGCTTTATAAACTGCTGTGCACTTAATTAGACTCTCCAACTGAGTAGAGTTTCATCAACATGTCAGCAAGGGATTTCAATGCTGGGAATGGTGGAATAAATTACTGATGCATTAACTAACTTGTATATCTGGTACATTAGCTGTAGAAGGACAGCCAGGAAAAATATAACAGACCTAGATTTTCCTACTGATTTTCAATGCTGAGAACCAGTCTGGCGTGGATTTTCATTTCATCTATTCAGTCTGGTTTTGTTACATTTGTGATCCTTGATATGACATGCTGTGGAAGCCTCTAGATATTTATCTTCCTAACTCCTTTTACAGGTGGAAGACAGGCTCAGAGAGACTAAAGGCTTTTCAAATCTGACTCAGGAGCGTAAGGTGTTATTCCCCTCTGCTTTTTGTCACCGATTATCACCCCAGCTACTGGACACTGTAAATGAATATGTGCTTAGGGTTGGATACCGAATTCGGGAGACAGCATATTACCTTAAGCCACCCTTAAAGCTGGGCTTACTTTAGCACGCCAAAATGAAGCTTTCAAAACATGTTGGGCACGTGTTCATTCCAGCTGCCTCTGGCAATGGAGATGAGGAGGCAGGGTGGACACCGAGCACAGGAAGGTCAGTGCTGCACCAGTTTGCCTCAGTGCACAGAAACCAGAGCTGCAAGGGCCACATCTTTTGATGAGCGAGATGTCCCAGCTTTATGCAGAGACGTGCACACAGTTTTAAGTCTAATTTCACTCTGTATCTATTGTGAGAGCATGTGTCACTACCTTGACTTGGTTTGCAAGCTCTCTGGGACTGCATGAAAATTTGGAGTGTATTAGATCATGCATTGTGCAGTGTGCACTAAGAATACAGTCCCCAGGTTTTAATCACATGTAAATATGTTATTTCTCATATAATAGACTACTGGATTTTTTTCTTACACACAAGCAATATTTTCATTAGCATTCTCCCAGATAATCTTGCTGTTTTCTTGGAGAAAATCTTGGGTTTATGACAAAATGTTGCTTTCTTGCTGATGACAGCTTTTCAACTTCGTAACACGAACAGCGTAACAAAATTTCAATCACTTTCCCCAGATTATTCCTTTCTGAGGGAATTTTCACAAGCATATTTTATTCATACAAGACAATATGAAGTAGTAAATGCAAGCGACTGAAATATGTTGCTACTCAATAAACTATCTCCAAAACTTGCAATACAAACCAAGTTAATTTACCTTATTTCTTTCATATTAACCCAGCTGCAGCTTACTTTTGAGGCTTAAGCAGCTGAACTTGTGGGGCTAGCAGGAAAGAATGACTGCCAAACCAAAGTCCGTATCCCTTTTATACACACACACACATTTAGGAAACCTTTCCTTGTAGAAAGACACAGATGATGAACTAAAAAGTGGACCTGCCAGCAAGCTAGAAGGGAAAATAAATCCATGACATGAGCTATGTGGTGAGCACACACTGGCAGAGAGTAATAAAAAATATTTCTTTCAATGTGAGAAGCAATTATGGAGGAAGAATGGAAACTGGTAGGGTACTGACTGACCTTCACTTGTGGTAAATAGGAGGCTGGCAGCGACATGTTTCCTTCCTAGATAACCAGTTCAAAAAAGGCAGCAAGGTGGAGGAAGGATTTTTATTCCCCACTGCAGAATCACCTGTCTGTGCTTGGATCCCAAGGGCAAATATTCAAACTAGGGACAGAGCCTCCTGGATATAACATATTAAAGAGCCCATCACCTTTGCAGAAATTTCACTGACAAAACGTACGCCACCCTGCAGAAAGCATCTGCTTCTTCCCTTGCACAATATGGCATTTTAACAGCAAGAGTATTATCAGTTTAGACTCCATAAGGAAAAGGCATTATTATATACACTTAACATTTCAGGAGGAACTGGTGTAATCAGACAATGACGGCTTGGATTTCAGCTTTCCCTCTCCTGAAGTTTTCAAAATAGCAACAATTCAGCAATCCCCAAATGACTGTCTCAGAAAGCATGAACCAGAATGATGATAAGGCCCCTAGTAAGTCCTTCCCTTTGAAAGAGTCTGTCACTGGCATAAGAAATACTTTGCCATTTTCTATCCCAGCTATTTGCACTCTAGATATGTTTGGGTATAATTTCACTTCAGACCCTGCAGCGGATGTCAAGCAAATAGAATGTATTGGCTGTGAATAGTTCCTTTATGTTCACCTCTCCCCACATTAACATTTAAATAATCTGTTCCCCTCGCTGGGTTTGATGGGGATCTTTCTGACTAATAACCAAAAAGAAGTCTGAAAGCTTTCCCATTAGGTGGAGCAAGTCCCAATTACAAATACATCATTGAATATCCTCACATGTAGGCAAATGCGTTACCTAAGGGAGAAGTTCTGTAAAAAAGCAGAAGATCAGTAACACCCATCATTGGTTCAGCCCAGAAATTCTCATGTCACCTCCTGAGGGTTGCTAGATTTGTCCTGGAGGTTTCTCCAGTCAAATACATCCCAGTCCTGACCCTGCTTAGTTTGCAGAGTCTAAGATCATTATTCAAGTAGCATGGCTTCAGGCTTGTTGTGACTCTAAAATGTCTGCAGGGAGGAGGTGAATTGAAAAAAGGTCATTCAGTGAACATCTTCTTTAGGTTGTCCTTAGGACAAATTTGCAAACAAGTTTTCTTTGAATGTTGATGTTAATATGCAATACGACTGACTAGCACTAAGAGGTTTGGGCGATGTAAAGATGAAAATTCATCTAGTTGGCAAATTTTTCATTCTTTTTTGTCCATATAATAGTAGACTTTCAAAGGCCGGTAAATGGAGATGGCTGAGAGCAGCACCTCCCAAGCTGTATTTTGTTTCTAAAACACAGTATTTACAGGAATGAAAGAGATTATTTTTCAAGAATTGGTCCATTTTTTCCCCAACACCAGATAAGAGAATGATTTCCACAATATTCTTCATCAAGCACTTTTCACAACTGAACTACACCTTGTGTGAATAATCACACCCTGTTTGCTTTGAACTTGGCCTTCACTATTTTTGTTTGTCATTCATTGCTCCTTTTCTTCCCTGTGCTTGTTCCTCAAGGGAATCTGTCTCCCATTAGAAACACAGGTATGCAAGAGAGGGATGATTTTGAGGGTTTGGTAGCACAAGGAGAGCCATTAAAATGTGGCATATGGGAAACTTGCCTTCTCCAGCCCTTTCAAGTTACTCGGACTCTGAAATTTAAGCTTCATGGACAAGGATGATTGAGTCATGCAGCCGGTGGGTGTGCCCAAAGCAATGATGGTGATGCTCACAGCTGTGACCAGTTTGGGAGCAGGAGAGATGCTGTTGTGTGGTGGGCACCTCTGGGATGTGGACTGAGCTGCAGTGAGGTGGGAGGCAGGACCCAAACATTCAGGTGTCTCTCTCAGCTGAGAAGCAACTGTAGGCCTGCACACTTGGCAAGAGAAACTGAGACAGGAAAGAAATAGCTGTTTCTGCAAACAAGTACAGAAGAGATAAATGGCAGGTACTGCCAGAAGCCTTTATACGGATACAGGCTGATGGGCCAGTCTTTCAGCTTCTTGGGCATAAAACACCCTCTTTGCCAGCATGGAGTGCCAGACACTTCTTGTGGCTCCAGGGACACTTCAGTTCACAGATCCTCATACGTCTTTCCCTGGGAGCACAAGTGCGTCTATCGTTCTCTCTTTCTTCCCAGATGGAAGCCAGGATGAGCTACGTACTTGTCATGGCCAGTGTGGATCACTACAGTTCACCCTCTGGCTAGTTCAAACTCATGGTCTGTCTCTTCCCTATTTTAGGAGCTTTGTTATCAGTTTACTCCCTTCCTCCTTCCACGATTTAAGGCCTCGGTACCCTGCTGCAAAGCAAGGAAAGGGTCTGGTGTCAGCTGACTTAGCTACATTTTGGTGTAGCCAAGGCTGCTGGGGTCCTTTGGGATGAAGTGAATGAGGAAGCCTGGCACACTGTGTGAGTTACAGGTGATGGATATCCAGGCTGAGGGATCTGGGCACAGCAAAACTTCTGGAGAAAGGGAAAAGGAGACAGAGCTTGTTTACCTTCCAGAAACATTGAAAAGTGTTCCTCAGGTGATAAAGTCTTTCCTTTTTAGCACTATTATTAAATTTCAGCTCTAGGAGGATCTTCCCTCCCTTTTCTTCCTCCCAGATCTCATTCTAACTGGGACAAAAAACAGAACTGCAAGGCAGTGTTGCTGTCACAAATTTACCTTGATGACATCTAGTGACTCCTATGATAAAGGTTGACCAGATACAAAAATAAAATGAATGTAAATGTGGCAGAAGAATCTGTCGGTAATTAAGAGAACTGATTACAAGAGAAGAACAATTTCTCATCACTCACAGTATTTCCACATCAGTCCTGGCTTTCCAACCTGATCCAGCTGATGTGTGAGTACAGCACTGCCCTCTCCTGGATATTGCCTGCTCTGCAGACCCTTACAGCAGCAGCTAAACCTGAGGACTACCAAGGAAAAAAGGTAAGCTTCACACAAATAGGAGCTAATCTTTCTCAGGAGATGCTTTGTCCTGGCATCGGCTGCACAATCTCCTCCAACTCCTTTTCTTGCCCTGCTCAAAAGTCCCAAAAGTGCTTCAGGAGTTAAGGAAAGGACAATTTCTCTAGGCTCTGTACTTCAAGCGGTGCCCCTCATCTGCTTTTGGACCTCCTGGCCCTGATGCTAGAACTGTCCTTCCATGGGCTGAAGTTCTTCGTGGCCCATGCATTCCCCTGGGAGAGCCTTGTTCACCTTAGTCTGCAAGTGGTGTAGATGCTCGCAGAAAGCTTCCTGGCAACCCAAACAACACCCTTACACAAACACCACCGTACCCAGCCCATCACACTCACCGTTGCAAGCATTCATGAAATCAATGACTGAGTCATCACCCCAAACCAAAAGAATCACTCCACAAAATGAGTGATTTCAGACAACAGCTAAATGTAGGGAATTTAGGATCCCCCAGCAATTTCTGGTAAACAGCCTTGTTGTTGAAAGGGGTCTTCTGTTTGTTTTGAATGTACCCTTTCATCACCACCCTACTTCAACTTTCCTCTGCGGTTTTCTGGGAAATATCTTTAAGTAAGGAGAGATATTTTCAGCAACAATTTGCTACCTTCTGTACTGCTCTGCTATCACATTATACTCTGTTTTAAGATGCCTGAGTTCCGAAAAGAGAAGTTCAAGAAAGAAGGATAAGAGACATCAGACATGGTCTGAAAAACAACCCAGCAGCTGTTCAGCCAATGTGCACTGTATACAAATGTTGGGGTTTATTCCTATTTTCTTCCAAAGCCTTAGTTTTCATCCAGTTTTACTGTCAAATGACAAACGGCAAGGAACAGCCACAACACTCCACCTCCAGCTGTGATAATTAATAACCTGTCAAGACAGGGATCTGACTGTCTTAAGAAATCTAATGTCTGGCTAGAGGTGGTGAAAAATACTGAGAAACCAGAAAGAGGAGAAAAAAAAATAATGCATGATTAAGAAGTTATGCTTGATGGGGGACAAGAAAAACCTTCTTAAATAAAACAATCTCTTTCTGTGTGTATGTGTATTCAAATGGAGTTAAAGCTTGTTCAAGGAGTCCATTTACAAAGTAAAATGAAGTCCTTAGGGGAAGAATTCTGTAGAAATGCAAACTATTCCCATGATTTCCTATTAACTTGTAAAGGTGGTTCATATGTTCTTATTCCTGAAAAATTAATTCTTTTCACTTATAACCAAAGCTCACTGAAGTTTGTGGAAAGTCTACCATTGATTTTGGCAGGATTTGGATTTTGAAACAGATTTTGTTCACTTAAATGTTGAATATTCATTTTACAAGAGGGTAAATACAGTTAATTCTGAAGTGCCCCTTCGTTCTTATTTGAAGAGTAGATCCATCCCTTCAGCATTATGGGACATAAATCCTATGATCAAATCACACCGATGACCTCTACTTGTGGTTAACCACAGATGCTCAATAGCCTACTTGACAAATACCAAAACATCAAAAAATCCAGTTTTGTCTGGACAAACACAGCTTTGTCCTTTATCCCATGCCTTCAGACCCAGATATCCCTGTTTTAATCCCTGTCATCACCAGCCCATCAAAAAGGACTGAATCTAAAGTCATCTCGCTGTGGAAGCTCAATACCAGACCATCATTGTCAAAACATTCAAAATCAGTCTAAGTGAGGGGCTGAATTAGCCTGTAAGGCCATTAGTTGTGCAGCTAGAAAGCTAGAAAATATGCAACCAGACTTTTCAGCAAAAACAATGTGACAAATTTTCATCCAGGGATATTCCATGAGAAAAGCAAAAGCACTATTTTGCCCACAGAAAGACTCGGTTTGCAGGCAGCCTTTAAAGAAAAACATACATATGTATGTTCATGCATATATACCTATACAGAGAGACAGATAAATTGAAAAGTTTTTCCTGCACACATAAATGAAGTTGAAATAGATCTCTCATTTGAAATTTGTATCACCTGAGAGTTAAAGGCAGGCACACATGGGGGGGAAGCAACTTTTCAATTTTATATTGCAAAGCACCTAGCCCTCCAAGGAAATACGAGGAGAACACAGCAACTAATTGAAACTACCAGGCAGCTCTGACTAAGTAGGATGTGATTGGCAAACTGGAACTTAGCCAGAGCATCCTGGTCCACATTTTCACTCCTCTCTGCCTTCATCCTCTCCAAGTGCCTGATCGCAATCTACCCCTATACAGCTGTAATGTTTAACTCAGCTTTTCATTCCACTGAAAATAATTACATATGGAGAACACCTCTTAATTGACTGTGCTAATTTAAAAGGGGAAAAAAATCCAATTTAACTTTGCAACATGTTCCCATTAAGATGATATTACAAGTTTTAATTAATATCTTGATTAGATACTATTATTCATAGTTCTATTCCAGTCACTGAGAACAGATCTTCATCGTGATATTGCTATTTTGACACAGAGAAAAAAATGACTTGTTAGGTATGGAACTTCCTAAGACATATGTATTTCAGAGTTCAGCTAATTGCAACTGCTGGCATGGGTAAACTGGTGGGGATGGCAGTCCTTGTTTGCAGTTTGGCAGGGTGTAAATTTATCTTGATGACAACTGCAAATAACATATCCAAGAGAGATTAACAAACAGAACTAAATGCAAACAATTAATAGCATTATTTACTCAGGCAGTGATACCTGTGGTGTGAACTTCACCCAATGGTGAGTCATCTGCAGCATTTGGCTTATGAACAACTAGATGAAATATTAATTTTCATCAGAGTAACCCTTTTGACTATAATGTATATTTCTGTGATAGGAGAGCTATTGCTGACTTTAGCACAGCTATATACAAGTAGAGCCAGGGTCCTTTTTCCCCCAAACACCTGACTCACACAAACAGCATCCTTGATTTCCAAAGAATCCCCGCAGAAGTCAGTGATGCAAGCAAGCACTGCAGACTCCTGGTTCTTAAAACCCTAAGCTTACTTCCTTCACATATGGGAATACCCCACACCTCATCCCCCAGAGCCCAGACAGAGGATTGCTGGTATTTCCCGCATTGCCAAACTCAGTGCTGGGCCACGGGACAAACTCGTAAACGGGGCCAGAGGCTGTCCTAGGGGAGCCCATGTGCCCCTGTTTCCGTATGCGTGATTATAGACTTTAGAAAGCATCAAAATAGCCAGAATTGGTTGGTAAGGTATGGAAAGGCTGCCTGGGACCCCCTTTCCTAGGAAAAAATCAAGCAGATTGGGAAACTCCCCCTGCCCCTGAGGTGGGTCTTTAAAAGAGGGAGTTGGGGCACCCCAAGCCATCTGCAGCATCTGCGTGTGGGAAGCTTGCGAGGCAGCAGCCTCACCTTGCCGTGCTCTTCCTGGGCACGCTTCATTTCCCAGTGTGCCACCACACATGGCCCGCTGCCACGCGGGTATTAAACAAGCAGAAAAGACTCAATTTCCTTCTGTCAGGGCTTTCCATGCTGCTGACAAACAGTAGTCGACTGACATTTAAGTGGGAAAAGCTTGGCTTTGAAGCCTCAGAGGATCTGTGCCCTATTGCTTCTCACTCGCTGGCTTTGTTCGCATAAACCAGGCTGAAATGTGCTGCCAATCATAACAGAGGGCGAAAAATCCTCTGCAGCATTAAGCCAGCTGGAGACGCTTATCCTGACCTGCTCTCAGAGGACACGGAGGCACTGGATCCATCCCTGTGGGAAGGGAGAGCATGTTGACTCCTGGTTTTGTTCCAGTGATTTCAAGAGGCTCAAAGATAGGCTTCAGAATGTAAAAAAGACTTTTTTTTTTAGATAAATAATTCATAAATGTAGTGTTACCAGCCAAATATAGCAAAAAAAAAAAAAAAATCAAATAGAAATCACACATTGAAGAGTGTTCTTGGTTCAGTCACTATGTCGGCTATGTAATTAAGCACACTAAACTACTCAGTTTCATTATTCTTTTCCTTTCTCCTAAAAAAAAAAGAACAAAACAAAAGAGGAAGAAGTGGAAGAAATGCTCAACTTACTTAGGCCACACCTAAAATGGAGAGAAAGAACAGCAGGAATTCAAAAATGGCAGGAGCCAACATTCAAAGACTCTCAAAAGGGAAATTTTGCTTGATTTCGTACTGGTGATCTCTCAGTGGATTCAAAAGGGGAGTAATCTGCACATAAAGCCCTCCAATTAAAAGTTAAAATACAGAACACTCCTGATCCCAGAAGAATTTAATCCTCCCACAGCTGCAGTTTATGACTTCCCTTGGTCACAAGAGTTATTTCCGTGGGTAAATCTCCCTTGGCACAGGCACGGACACTGGCAGCTTTTACAGACCACGACAGAGTAGTCCCAAACCGCTGAAGAGATCCAGAAATTTCTCAGCCTAAACCCCCCTCGGATCTCAGTCACGCAGGTGGAGGCATGCTCTGCTCTGATCCCATCACAGCAAGTTTAACACACACCAACAGGGTCAGGCCCTCATGAAATGTAGCATGAGGACTTGAAAAATATCAGTTAGACCTTGAAAAAGATAAAATATATTTAACATTCTTTATATATTCCCTGCCTGGTTTATGCACCTTTAGGATTCATGTTTTCTAGCACATCTCCACAAGTGCAATACTCACAAGCTATCTTTTTTAAAATGACAGTGGAGGTTTGGGGTGCACGTATAATTTCACAACTGAAGCTACGTAAAGCAGTCATGAATTTGAATGAGGATGTCTTTATGGATTTTTAAAGCAGATCCAATATGACAGAGGATGAATCTGCAGGAGTTTTTTTTTTTTTTCTCCTCAGAATGACTTTGCTATGGTCATAGTTTTCTCTAAAAGAAGAATCAGTCTTCCCTGTTCATTCCTTCCTCACCTAGGAGGAAAGATCCAAATAAACACTGGCTCAGAGCAATTGCCGCTATGCAGCCTTCAAATGGGAATGAAGGACGTAATGGAAGTGCTTGTACACAGGATGCCCGATACTGAACTCTGTATCCCTCTTCCTTGCAACTCTGAAAATTAGTTTGAGAAAAAGCATTTACGGCACTTCAGGAAAGAGATTGTGTTGTTTTTTGTTCAAGACTTAAGAAAACCTTTACCCATCTTTATACTTTTCTTTTGCTAAATAATTGTTTCCTTCTGAGCCCCTTAAATCAATTCAGCCTGTCAACTCCTCACAAACTGTTTCCACTCCAAACAATAGCTGCATTCTGCTTTGGGAGCACCCTGGCAATATGAATGTTCAGTCATTATCAACTTCCTTTTTTCTTTTTTTAAACTCTCCATTCAAACTTCTGTGCATAGTCAAGCTTTTTCTCTCTTTTCTTCTCTTAACACATTCAGCCAATTGGCCTATGCTGTGTTTGTTTCTATTGCCCCTTGGATCAGGCTTTAAGAGGTCACAAGATTTAATTTCATTAAGTCTGTATCTTAAAATGGAAAGTGCTTCATCTATATAATTAACCCTCTTGTAAAGACAAATGCTTCTTTTTTTCCCTAGGAAAAAAAACGGTGAAGATATGTGTTAGAAGAACAGTCAACTTTCCAAACATGAAAGCTTTTCCTGTTTGTTTGATGTCTCTGTTCCTTGTTGGACTTTCTCAGATGAAACAGAAGAGGTTCTCATTATCATGTTGAGATGTCAGCTCTGAGAAAAGTCTCTTGGGCTTTATGAAAAAATGCTGAGTATCTAAGCAGAGGGATTGGCCCATGAACATACCCGAGGGGCTGATTTGTGGTGATGGTCACAGATGCATAGGAGGAGTTAGGAATCTGGGAGAGGGACTTGGGTGGTTTCCCCCAGAGTAAGTTCTCCAAATATTGAGCTTTGCCTGTTCAAAGCCTGCACACCTCCTTCCACCTGTGATTCATGGATCTTTCTTGAGAGTGCAGACCCCTTGATTAAAAAGCAAACAGGATCTGAGAACAAAATCATTCCTTTCTTCATGAACTGATCCAAGCAGAGGAGAAGGAGGAATAGTACTGGGACCGAGACTTTTTAAGATAATAATTCAGGTGTCAGAGCACCTGAAAGCAAGACCGTCACAATTCATTCCCCCCCCAGACCTTGATGAAATGTTGAAGCTGTGCTATGCAGCTGGTCAGACTGGGCAATAGCCATCAGTTATGGTTCTTTCCTTGCTTCAGAAGTCTGACTTTTTCTCACTGCAGGTGAAGTAATGGAACTAAAACCATCAGCCTTTCCACATTTAGAAAGCAATTATTTGTGTCAAATTCTGAGGGTCAGGAAAACACTAAGAAAAGCTGAAACACAAATATTAACAACCTTCTATTTGCCAAGGAGCTGTAGAGTTGGGAAAGAAAAGGGTTTTTCTTTTAAAAAATTCAGGATTTTTTCCTTAAAACGCTTCCAATTTTACTTTATTTTCATTGTAATGATATTCTTTCAACTGTTATTACTTTCCATTAAGTATTTGCAGAAATATTTGAGGAAAAAGTCTTTTTGCTATTCTTACAAATATGCCCATGCCTAGAGTGCACTCTTTCATACATCTAAAGTTTTCCGATCTTCCCTTCTCCATTTTCCTTTGTCCTCTCTCCATATTCTACCTTCTTTTTACATTTATGACTGCTGTACAATGAGGAAGGCAAGCACAAATTCATGACAGGAATGATTCAAAGCCTCATACATAAGAATCAAATGTGACTATATAAGGCTTAGAAATTTATATTTACAAAAATGTTTCATATAAACTGTCTGTGTATGGAGTCTGTTTCTGTGATTTCCTCAGAGCCTTAAAGCGGCAAAGAAAGCGAAGAAATAATGTAGATGATATTTGAGGGATTATTTTGCTGTTGTGCAGAGAACTAGAAGACAACTTAGTTTATACAAAATGAGCTAGTACACAAAGCTGGTAGAAAAATAAATAATAAATGAAATGTTATTTCTCTCTCCCTAGTGAAAATATGACTTTGAATACACATATGGATCTGTTCTGTTAAGTAATAAGGTGCCACTCTTTCCTGCAAAAATTTTCCAGCTAGTAACATCAGTTTGAATATCCAACCCACAAGCAAACACGTTGATTATATTAACATTTATGTTTATTCAACAAAAATAAAAGTTATTTAGCTTTTGTCCTTGAAATATTTTTTCTTCAATCCTAAGATACGTTCAGCAACCAATATGTAACAAAATAAAAAAAACCAGGAATTTCATTCCTTAATAAAGGAATAGAAATATTTTTATTGCCACAGACTACCTCAAAATTCCAGGTAATTTCTGAGCCAACTCAAAAATACACCAAGCAATCTTGAAATAATTTATTGGAAATCTTATGATTCTGCAAGCATATTGACAAAGAACAGCAATAATAATAATGCTGTCCTGTCAACTGTGGAACCTGAATTCTTTTACATAATTTATAGATCCAAATAATTAATCCAAAAAGTGTGATTCTTGAGCATTTTAAGAAGTGTTTTTCTGTTCTATTTAATGTACCACTTAGAACTAACAAAGCTGCTAATACTACTACTTAGACTGTTGTGGTTTTACAGTATTAGTGCCATTATTGACCATCAAACTATTTTGTTACAGAGAAAGATATATAAAGTCTCTCCTCCTTTTATTGGAGAGCTACAGATATTGGAATATATTTTAGATTACATGCTTACTATCTGCACAACAGAGAAACCTGGAAGAATTTGTCTCACAACTTGATTTCTATATTTGCGGAGAACCAGAAACTAAATCCAAAGTGATTTCTTCACTACTGTCTCTACTGAGTGAAGGAAAATATAACAACACAGAACTAGAAATATCATGTATAATTTACATTTATTTTCAATACTAGCTTCGTCTTCTGTTTGAAGCAGGCTGACCTTGTAATCTCCATTTGGGGGAATTAGATGACTAAGAAGGTTTCTCAGCTATGTAAAGGAATATTTCTCACACAGCTCAATCAACAACCTTCGTTACAAAATGACGGTAATATTCAGACTGGGCATTCCCTGGTGAGAGACAGCACATTATCTCAGGGGAGCTACAAAGCAGAATTAGAGCCCAACTATTTGCATAAAATTATTGGTGGTTAGGGCAGGTCTGGGGTTTATTCCTTCCTTTATTCAAAAGCGTTGCAGTGATGTTGGTGGAGTCCTCAGCGTGGCAAATACGTTCCTTACGGTTGTGCACTGGTGGATGGCACCGACTTGGAACAACTTGTCTCATTCACTTTTATGATTTGATGGGGAATGGAAGAGTGAAAGAGAGAATTCTGCTCCATTTTTCATTGTCAATCTTTTGGTAAAGTACGTAATGGACCCATTCGCAGCTAGGAAACAAGACATACGTTCCCAAATCTTCAGGCTCCAACTGGAGAAATGGGAAAAAAAGGAAGAGTTGTGTGCCTGCTTCTTCTCCCTTTGAACACCATGTTTCACAACACTTAATCACTGATGGATATTTAAGACAAGGTCCACGAATATACAATTATTTGATTGTCCACACTGAGCAGATACCAACCGATCCTCACTGACTGGAAGGATTCATTAACTATCATCCAAGTTTCCTTTTTGCCACGTGCTTTTGAGGTGGTTTTCCTGCATCAAATGGGAATTTGTCCTTGCTCAGTTTATGCAGTGTGCTCAGATGCTTTCAGATAAATCCTCTAATTATTTGATTAAATAAATACATAAACATATTGCAGGACCTGCAGGAATTTGCTTCAGGAGGTCAGTGTTTCTCCAGCTTAAGGCAATGCATAATTGCCAGCCAGAAGCAGCAGCAGAGCTGCCATGAGAGAGTGAGGCTCAGAGCTTGCTTGCCTCCGAGGTAATCGAGGTGAAGAAAGTATCTTCAAGCAGCTGTTGTTTCCTTGCTTGGCCACTCCTCCCATGGCTGAGGATTATAATTAACATTACAACCACAGGAGATTTTGCAGGTTCCACTGCAGCAGCATGAACGACATTGGGCAGCACCTTTGGGAACAAGGATAAGTGGTTTCACCACCACAGAGGGATTACGGAGCACCTTTCAGCGTCAGCCTTCTCCCTATTTGTTGCAAAGGTGTAAGTACTACAGAGAAGGTAACATACACCAGTGCAATAAGCAGCACGGAAAAGGCTGCAGAAAATCAAATCAAAGCTCTCACGTCTCAGTGCATCATATATGCTTCCTGTCAGACAAAAGCCTTCATGTCCCACAAACATTAAATGGACTGAATCCTAGCAACACTCCTATGCAATATGGGGATGTTACTCCTGTTTTACAAGCACAGTCAAGTACTACATAAGCCTCACAGAACATCAAATCCAGAGTTAAGCTGGGAATTAGACACCCTATTGTTGTTTATTTTAGTTGCAATGAATGGAAACTGGAATTGAACTCAATTCTTCTGAGTCTCAATCCACTGCCTACCAGATTATTTTTCTTAACATATCTTTTATTTTATCTCAAACACACACTAATTACATATATGACTTTCTCCAGGACTAAGTAACCGACACCAAAAGAGAAGGCACTGGTATATATTGTTACAGACCTGCCATTTCAGATTAAGTTTCTAATATCCTGAAAACAAATCACTATCATAGGGAGCTTTTCCTCTCACAGGGAACTGTTTCATCTTCCATTTCTATATGAATCATGAAAGCAACGTAAGTGATGCAGGCCACATTTGGAGACTTGCATACCTTTATGTCACTTTTTTCTCCTTGCTGTCTCTATGATGCAATTGCAAATAATCCTCTCTCCCTTTTTTTCCTATTTGTAATTAGAGGGCAGAACAGATGTGAGTAGCTCACTATAAAGTGATGTCTTTATTAAAACACTTTGCAATGTGCTACCTAACAATCGTGCACAACAGCAAAGAAATTATTCTCATTATGGGCGAATCTCAGAAGATTTTGAGGTTCATAGTAGAGAGACATCAAGAACTCCGAAACTTTATGAGACCAGTACAAAATTCCAGAAGCCACCAACTGGGCCTAGTGGTGTCTCAGGAACAAGAGCTCCCCATGAGGTCTTTGGAAAGACTTTGATGCCAGCCATGTGCCTATAAAAATCAGGAGTCAGAAACTCTTCCTTCAAGCTTCCTGCTTCCAAATTTGGTAGTGGCGTAAGCCTTACACCTCTGAGCAGGGCCAGGAGTCCTCCCTGTGAATACATCCCCAGACAGACCTCACACTGGATGCGTGCTCTTGCCCACAGGCAGGCCAGAGATTAAGTAGGTCAGGTACCTCTGAAGTAGGGTGACAGCAGGCCAAATTGTTCACCAACATGAAGACTGCAGTCATACCAGAATCAGAAATTTAATCATGATGTATAATGTGCTCAGGAGAAGAGGCTCAAAGCTTTCTTTTGTTTTGCAATACTAAAGTATAAAGACAAAATACAGAGAGGGGTGAAAAATAGCTCAGCGATATTGCCCCCCTAGCCCAGGGTACGCTCTCCAGTTTAATTGGGTGGCACCTCCAAAACACTCCTGCAGCAAGCTGAGCAGAGCCTTCCTTCAGCTTTTCCCAGCACCTTCACTTCGGTTTTATTCCACCTGAAAAGCACTGACCTTCTGATACCGTCCTTCAGGGAGAACAACTAATTACTGGCATCCTTAGGTAAAAAGCCCCATGATTTACAAACACTAAGTACAGGCTCCAGCTGTTTAATGGTGCTGAAAACCACACCATAAGGATGCCTTGGGGTATGTAGCATGCAACATTCATTATCTTTATGAAACAGTAGGCAATACTGTGGACATCAGAAAAAGCATACAAGTCTGAGGTCTTTTCATGCAAAACAAAAAGAATGAATTCTCCAGAGATTCTCATCCCCAAAACATGGTTTTCCTCATAGGCTTATCTGTATCTAGATTGCTTTTAGCTTTCCATACTTACTACAGTCTCTTCTCCTTAACTCAGACCTGTGAATAAAACAGGATTTCAAGGGCTGATTCAGGAGGAGTATGTTGAGATTGTATTTTGTAGCACAATTTGATGAGAATTATGCAATCAGTAGACACTAGCTTATCAATTCCCAGCTACTGACCACTAAGTATTTTAATTTTTCAGTATACCTGAATTCTTCACTGGGCAAACTGTCTTGTGTATTTTCAGAGCTTAGATTAATCATCTAAATTAGCTAATCAGACAGAGCCATAAACAGAAGACATTCTCAAACCTGTTAAATATGCTTATTAACTAAAAAAAAATAAAAAATGACAGAATTTACATATGAAGAGTGATTGTATATTCCTTCTATGTTTTCCACTTATTTTTTTAGCTAGAAAATTGTGTTATAGGGCTATGATAACACAGGTTAAAATATCACCATCTTTTGCTCAGAATAAGAACGTAAGGTTCAAGAATGCATTTTACTGAAACTTCAGTTTTTCATTCATAAACTTCAGGGCTATCTTTATCCCTTCGCAGCTAGGCATTATTTTAATAAATTGTCCTGGTTCTAGCTAGGATAGAGGTAATGTCACCAGGAGCCAGGCCAGGTGAGCCAGGCTGGCCGGGGGCTATCCCACACCACGTGACGTCATGCTCACGTAAAAGGGGCCAGTCGGGGAGGGGCGGGTTCGCCGTGGCTCCGGGGCGGGCTGAGCGTCCGGTCCGGTCGGTCGTGGGATCGGTCAATTGCTTTCTGTCCTCACCCACTGTGAATGTCTGTTATCAGCCCTGTTGCTGGTGTTCCCCTCTCCCCTGCCGTCCCAGTAACCTGTCCTTACCCCAACCCACGGGGCTTTGCCTTTGTCTTCCCATTCCCCTCCCCAGCCCGCCGGGGGAGGGGGGGAGCGAGCGGCGCGCGGTGCTCCGCTGGGGCTGCGGCCAAACCACGTCATAAATTAAAAAGGTAAAAGGCATGCTCTGAAAACTCATTGTTAAGACATTAAAATAAAAGCTTGCCTCATTATTTCAATTTGCTGCTTTTCCCCAATTGATCAAACAGTCTTGTATTCCCTTCTCTCTCTTACCATTATTTTTTTTTAAATATTTTTAAGCATTTGCCTTTTCTCTACTGTCACTTATTACTAGCTAATGAGACAGGATTCACATCACTAACCTGCATCTTGCAAATGAATTAGAGCTGGTGTAGCACAAGAGAAGAAAGTGAGCTGTTGCACTAATTCCAGAATTTCAGTGTCAATGTCTGCACCCGGTTCTCATTTCTTTGGGACACATTGTAATGCTAGACCATGTAGTAATTGCTAAATCTTACTGTAAAATTTGATAAACAAACATCTGTCCCAGCAAAACAGAACATGCTAATAGATGCATTAACACCATACTGTAATGAGGTGGTCTAATAACCTGAACAGAATGTGCAAACTAGGTGCCAAAAAAGCATCAACCTCAAATGCTCACTCGATATTTAAGTGCTTTCTTGGGTGAAGGTTAAAGAACTCTACACATGGAGTGAGGATGCACAATGGAAACCTGAATCAGTAACCATGGAGAATGTGAAAGTGCACGTTTTTAAACCCTCTGTCATAGTGTTATGTGGAAAAGTCTTCTAGGTTTTGTTTGCTCCTTAAGTATTCAGCAAGTAAGCAGGATTTTTTTTTTCCATTGCTTTTTTTTTTTTTTAATTTCACAGTAGAGACAATCCATAAGTATACTAATTATGTCATTATAGTGTGATTTCAGTAAATCAATACAAACTCCTCCATTTATCATTGTGGATATAATCCATTTTAAGATGGTATCTATATAGTGGACTGGAGAAAAAATGAGTAGGGATAGGAAAATAACTAGCCTCCCTGCCCCTCAGAAAGGTTTAAACATGAAGATAGATCTTTCGTTGATCAGGCTATTTTTTTTCTTCCCCCATTACTGTGCTTTATTGAATAGTGTAGCATGAGAAACAAGAATTGTGCACATTAACTGAAGGGTATGATTCTAACTTTTTAGCTCTATGAAAGGCACCAAGTCTCTGTTCCCCACAAGGAAATCATAAGAATTTCCTCTACCCAAATAGTAACTGGAAATATCCTGTGATATTGAGAATGATTAGTTTGGAGTGTCAGGCCATTCAGGATAAATATGAAATAACAACTAATTAAAGGAAATTAGATTTTTTGATTAGATTGCTCATATTGTTCAGGTAAGGAATTTCAGTAAACCCATTTATTAGGGTAATATTCTTTTACACTGAGGCCTGGGAGAACAGTACTCCTTTATCTTGGAAACTGAAGTTTAGTCAGCATGTGACAAGAACATAGTCATCTCCTGTATTTAATTGGACAGGCTTCCAGTTAAATGGCAGAAGAGGGATAGAGAGGCTTGCAGGAGGCAGGTGCCAGGAAGGACAGATGGATAAATTGTTCTCTCAGCCTGGGGGTTTTCTGCATATGTACCAGAAGCAGAAATCCCTCATGAGGAACTAGCAGAATAAAACACCCTTATGTCAATGTAGCCAGGAGAAACACTTATCACTCCCCAATTTATTACAAAACAGCATAACTTCAAGAAACAAAATCTATGGTGTGACCAAGGAGACAGCATGGGAGGTCATTGTCATCATCCTAGCACCTTGTAGGAGACCCTATTAACAAAGAACATCTGAGCTGTTTTCCTCAGCTGTCCATAGTCCATCAGACATAGAACTTCACTTGGTGACACCAGCTACTCACATCTTCCCCTTTTTGTTGGTAATTTGAGAAAAAAATCCCTATGCCAAATAAATCTTTGTTCAAATACAGAGGATTTCGGGGTGGGGGTGGGGGTGTTCTTCCCATTGTTCAGGCAGGAGCCTAAGGAAGAGACAAAATCAAGGGAGTTGTGCAATGTTGTATCCCTAATTCTTGGTAAAGCTGGAAAGTGAACCCCACTGTCCTGAGTCTCAGTTCAGCATTTTAACACAGAAGAATTCATCTTCAACAGAATGATTGTGTAGTAATCTGCACAGGCTAGGTTTTGAAGAAGAAACAATCTCCTAGTATTGTCCCATGGCTCCAGTCACTAGACGACTAAGATTTTCTTTAACATTTTATGATGTCTTTATTTCATTGTGCATGTTTTATCTCTATCTAATTGCATTTGTAAATTGCTTTATGCATCCCAAAGCGCTTAGAAGACTAGAGATACTAATAAAGTATAGGAGAATAAACCAGGAGAAATAATTACTGAAATATAGGATCCAATAACTTGGAAAATCGATGTAGAAAAACTGTTGAAGTGGAAGATGCATCCCTTGCACCTATTTAGGAAGAGTCATCAGAGGAAGGACAAATTGGAAAAACTGAAAAGAAAATCTGGGTTTGATTCATCTTACTAGAAATAATATCACAGAAGTCTCTGCTGCAGTACAGACACGTTTAAGCACAATAAAGCTGGGAATTATGGATCATGCATTTGCTCTGCTAAACTACATAAAATGGGAAGATATCACCACACTAACTGGGCTGAAAGCTGCTGAGAACCATGAGACGAGGAAAGAGAGAGAGAAATATAGAACAAAGAGGGACTAAGAGAAATAGCCACTAAAGCAGGGAAGAAAGGAGGCATTTGGTCTTCTGTCTAATGAAGACTGACCTGACATTTGAGATAATAAAAAATGACAGCATGAGGTACTGCACATATTCATTTTTCAGTCTGCAACATTATCCTCATGACTTTTGCCATATTATGTTTACTAAGTAAGGTCAAGCATGTCTGAGTACATGGAGGAGACACAGCCTGGGAACATAAGGTTGTACTGGCAGCAGGAGCTTTCGGTAGTGCTCCCTCCTCCGGGGCTGAACTGAGCCAATCTCTTACAGCAGTGGTGCTGTTGGAGGGGGTGAACTTCCAGTTGCAGATAAAAGAGGAAACCTGGGTCTTAAAACCTCCAGGGTTCTCTCAGCAGGATGTATTCATACTGTGGCCAGCTTTCCCTCTTGCTTGGATGCACGTAATCAACCGAAACAAATGAAAGCTACCCAATAGATGTTGTCCCCCTTTTCCTCTGAAAAACTGGAGTTCCTTTCTAGCTCCAATTGCTTCAAAATGCACATTCTACCCTGCTGACCTTCCTTTGAGGCTCAGTAATGTTGATGAAACCATGAAATATTAATTTATAGCAAAGCTACAAGAACCTACTCCATCCGTAAACATGAACAAACCAGGTTTGGGAAGGGGCATGGAGGAGCAGAGAGGAGGAGCAGGAGGGAAGTGACTTTGCAGGGAGCAGGCTGTAGGATCCTCTGTCTCTCACAATCTACTTCTGTAGACCACACACTGTATACGGACCAGCAGCAAGAGCCAAGGAAGAGATTCATGCAAATATCTGACAGAGGAGAAACTGTACTGCTGCTGAATCGTATCTTCAGATATAACATGTGAAATGTTAATTTTAGTTCAAAAAAGGAAACATGAGCAAAGTATTTGTCATTCAAAAGGTGAGGCTAGATTTTCTCAATATGTCCTTTTTAGATGGTGAATTTTATTTTTATATATCTTAATTTAAATCTAAGTGGAAATACTGTTGTATTATACAGACATCCCTGAAATCAACCATCATGACTCTTTATATACATAAAGTAAAAAACCCCAACCAAAAAAAACCAAAAAAAACAACCAACACAAATCCAAAAAAACCCAAAACCCAAGAGCTTTCTTTTAAAGTTAAGAAGGGTGACTCATTATAAGGAACACTGAGAAGTAATTTTGTGCAGACTTCATCCTGGAAGGTGCTTAGAACCTTTAATTCTTACTAATATCAAAGAGAAAATGAACATCTTCCCAATAGATTAACTGTCTTACAGTATTGCTCTAAAAATTGCAAAAATTCCTTCTGATAAGCCTGAACCATGGCACAATATACCCTCTTTTAGTGTTATCTCTATTTCATCTTGTCTCTGCTTACCACAAATCTCTAAAATTTGAGACTTTCAGAGGGCATTTGCATCGCCATCACCAGGATGATTAGAAACTTTCAGGACAGAGTAGCAGTGTAATGAAATAAATAGCAGATCCTTTATCAGAGGAAGCAGATGCCTTACAGCTGTGCTTCTTAGAAGAAAGATTATAGGTCTTAAAATGGAAGTGGAAGATACTTCCAGGTCAAGAGGCCACCACCAACTCCTCAGAGAAGAATTTTAGAAAAAAAGAAAAGAGGAATTTTTCAAGATGAATACAGGAACTCCTCAGTCTATGCTTCCCCTGAGGAGCTTACAGTGGTCAAATGCTGTAGATGTGTCTAAACTGGAAGGCTGAGGGAAGATTTGAGGATTTGATTAAGTGCAGTTTTTTATGCCTCTGCAAAGCGTATGTACAAAATGCCTTTCAGCCCTGAAGCATTTCATAGTCACTTTTGCACAGGCAATAAGAATTACAGGAGGCAAAAGGTCAGGGAGAATCAAACCCAATGTCTCTCATCCAACACAGTTTGAGGACTCTCTATTCTTCAAGATATTCAAACCCCAACTGAATAAAGCCCTGATCAACCTCACCTAGTTGAACCTGCTTTGAGCTGAAGCAGAGTGAACAACACTACCTCCACAGGTACCCCCCTACTTAAATTATTCCATAATCATTAATTCAGCATCTGCATTTTGTCCTGAGTGTTATTAATGTGGAGACAAAAAGTCTGAATTTCCAGAAATCTGCTTTTTAAAGGAAGTTACATCAGGAACATCACTGATAAAATAGAATAGTTTGATTTTTGTGGGTTTTGGGGTTTTTTCCCCTCATTAGATGCATACCTCATGTCCCCATCTCCCCACAAAAAACAAGTTTCCTAGGTTCACCCGAGATCAAAAGCAACAGTTAGAGACAAAGCATTTCTGGGCAGAGCTATAGCAAAGTTGTGGCCAAAGTACAGTTTACTTCAGTCATTCTGCTGAGGGTCAAACTGGTGCCTGATAAATATGTTCTAACCCAGCCAGCTTTGGGGCAAGTATCACTGCAGCTAGTTCTCAGGAACATTAACTAAAGCTCTGGTAGAGCAGCGTGAGCCAGAGGCAGAGAGAGTAGTTGGAAAGAGCCCAAAGGAAGGAAAGCAGAGACTGTCAGGGTGTCAGAGTCACTTGGTGAATATGACTGTTTCTATCTCAGGCTGCTTCAAAAAAGGAGTTTCTTTTGGCTGGAAAGAATACCACTGATAAGAGTGATGCAGCAGTTGCTACATAGAGAAAATCCTCTTCTGAGGCCATACTTAAGTGTTTAGGAAGGAGGAAAAGAAAACCTCCGTAGAAACTTTGTTTGTAGTTTCTTCTATTTCATTAATAAGAAGAAAAAGTTAAATCGGTCAAGTGTGATTTAATTGGCAAAAGCGATTCTGATTCTAGCGTCTTCCGTATAAGCTATCTGCAAATGCTTTGCACTGGCCTCAGCTAGCATCCCAGCTGTATGGCTCTGCCTGTATCATACTGAAAAAGCTTATTCAATTTTCCCTCATCTGTCAGAAATACTTCTTAATAAAAGGTCAAATTAACACTTAATCCATGTCAATGATATTATTTTAAAGTTGCCGTAGATATGCCCCAATAGACTCACAGTCAGAAGAGAAACAGGCCCTTGAGAATATTGCAACTCATTGACAAATTTATGGTCTTTTAAGTTCAGCTGTGTCTAGAGTTTTCCAGAACCTACTGTCTTAAAGGGACAATAAATTTTGCTTTGAAGGAAATTTTGAAGCTTTGTCAGGCACTGATACTTACTTTGGGTTTGAATTTGAAACAAGCACTTTTCAATTCCTTTAAATAACAGCTGACTGATTACAAGCCTAGAACTTTACCTCTGTTATTTATGGAGACTACGCTCTCTCAAACAACAAAGCAAAATTGCAAAGGTTAGTTACATAAATAACAAACAAACTTCCACTTGGAAGATCTATACATTTCAAGTTTGAATTGTTTTGCTACCAACACCTAATGCATAAAGTTGGTGCTATTATGTTGGCTGGCAAAGGACCAACAGCCCTGAGTTTGTAACAGCTAAAAGCATACATCTAAAGATTGCACTGTTGGCTGGTCTTATCTCTGTCTGGATGATTGTAAATTCTGCTTGTTGAGATTTTCAGAGACCCCAGCATCAATGAGTATGATGATCTTGCAGGCATCAACTGGCATCATTAGAAAAGAAAAAAAGACAGGTTAGACTGGCCACATTCTTTCAATTTGGTAACTTGGTAGGACAGATAGAACCTTTCACCTCTGCCTGCTATTCTAATCTGAATAAAATTGTTTTCTTTGTTATATATTATACAGTACTATCTTGTAAATTGTTCAGATGAGAAGGAAGAGTTAAAAGGAGATAAATATCCAGACAGATTTCAACAGATATCTGTAAGTATAAGATATCTGGACCTGTTTTTATCCACTAATTTTTTGGTATTGCACTTATTCAGATAAAATGACTGCTTGATGTGTGAGGTGGCTGTTTAAAAAAAAACAAAACAAACAAAACAATAAAAAAGACAAAACCAAAAAAAAACCAAAAAAACCCACAAACGAGATGATCATTCCCTAGTCTGAGAGAGAAGAAATAGAAGAGTCTGAACAAATATGAAAGTTTCCCAAAAGTTTTAGTGCAAAACCTGCTGATGAAGTAGCTGTTACTGTGAAATGACCTGAACTGGGATAGTATATACAGCCCACCCCAGACCTTAGGGCAAGCAAAGAAATTCCAAAAATAAAAATCTGCAGGTTCTAACACACATTATAATCTGTACTTCAAGCAACTGGTGCCCTAGCATTTTTTTAATGAAATCATCTCATCTGACATCTCATTTAAACATTTATTTTGTATTTAGGTTGGAGGAGCCCTGTAAAATCAACCACTAGTAGAAGGTCAGAATTGGATCAAAAAAATCATTCCTATCTGAAGCACAATTCCATGTAGATACCTACAGAAAATCCTTTCCGTTAGCACATCATGTTAGGTCCTTTCCATCAGAAACCAGTGGCTTAATTGCTTTTGTGATTTATGGCATGGTAGAACCATCATCTGTGGTTTGCGTTTGCGTTTTTTTGAGCAAGATGTTTGTTAGAGCCTGAACGCTCTTACAAAGGTCAGGAGCAGATGAATTGTGAAATGCTCACTTCTTTGGAAGTGGTGCCTTCTCTGAATTTCCTGGATAGAAGCACAATCTACTCAAGTGCACAAACACAATACCACCAGTACCTTTGTGAAATATCAGATTGATTACACCTATGTAAATCAACAGGAGTGTTCACATGAAGGGAATCTCCCACACTTTCATGAATTGTTTTACATGAGCTTGGAGAAGTGCCAACATACAACAGAAGTACTGGAGGCAGATGATGCATCGTTAGGTATCCTGGCACTTTGGACAAATGGAAATATAAAACTTGGATGAAGCTCCAAAGTGGGAAACAGAGAATAATGCTAATGAATGTCAGACATCCCTTCTTTAAACCCATGCTGTAAATCCCAAATCCTGATCTCGCCACTTACTTTCTCTGCACCAAAATCTTCCTGCCTGTTTCCTCACCCACCAAAATATGCACTACAGAGTACTGGAGGGACTGTGCACTTCAATCAGTGTGCCCAAGCCCTCAAGGATGCTGCAGCCCTTGCACTGCTTGGACTGGAACACCATGTTTTTGAAGGATTTATTTCCTTAAAACCCAGAGAATTGTGGAGCATATATTAACCAATTTCACAGAGAGTGCTAAAAGCATATCCCTGGTTTTGCTCCAAAGCACAGTGCATTTTCAGCAGCAGAATGCAACTGCTTCTTTTAACATGGATCAACGTATTTCTTCAACTTCTCTGGATCACTTGAATCCACAAAATTTAACACTGAATAATTATACTACTTCCACCATTCTCTCTTGCAATGCCTCCTTTCCTTGATCCTCAAAAGAAAATCAGTCATAGGTGTGCACCTACTGTAATTTTGAGTCTATCACTTGGAGACAAGTGAAACTCTTCATACTTGTAGCTATTTTCCCATTTTTTAACTCACTTAGCCCCAGTTTTGCTGTCAAGATAGTACATGGGCTCTGGTAAATGGGAAAAAAAAAAAATCATGTACCAGTGTGCAATCCAGTCTCTGGAGCATACACAAAACAGATTGTTTGATACCGTCCTTCAGATGTAAACTCCCAGACTTAGTCTTGGAGTTGTCACTACTTTTACAATTATGCCTATGTTTTGTTTTTTCCTCCTCTAAAGACCTCCATTATTAAAATGTCAACATAGGTTTTATTAGTTAACTATTTCTGTCTATATGAGTGAAAGGCATTTGGAAAAACAATACATTCTTAGGTCATATAGAAAACTAAATAACCCTTATTCAAACACCAGAGGTTACAAACATATTAAGCAGGAGATGACCAGAGTTAATATTATGGTCTGATACATCAAACTCCTTGGGCACAGCAAAGTAATAATGATACCACACAAAGCAAGGGGTAATATTTTAGAAAAGAGAAAGAAAGAAAAAAAAAAAAGTGTATCAAAAGTCATACTCATTTCAAATTCCAAAAACTTTTTATTCATGCTGATCTTTATTTCCTAACTTAATGGCTTTCTAGTGACTTCCTAGACAAAATGGAATTATTTTACATGTCCCAGTGACAGAGAGAACTTTTGTATCACTGCAAAGGGCTGAAGATACAAGGTGCAATCACAGTCTAGACTTTCATCATCTGCTATTACCAGAAGCCAAATCTAGCACATGGTCAACAATTTACCTTGGCTAAAATCAGGTCTAGGGAAGCCAAAGGACTCCTGGGGTGCTCAAATGTCATCACTTTCTCAATATTTTTTTCTTTTTATATTGAGAGACTAAAGACTGTATGATAATTAACAAGTTTGTCCCTGACACATTACTTTCCTAACAAAGCAATCATGTCATTGTAGCATTTCCTCTGGAAGGCACAGAAGCTACCCTTTCAAAGATGAATGTAGCTTAACAATCACCTCCCCTAAATTTGTAGCAATAACAAGGAATACTGTAAGAAACCTGGAAGCAGAGCAGGATTTGCACGTTTTCTTTCTATAGGCATATGTTTCCAGATAGATATAATGGAAATAAACATGATTAATTTAAGAAAGTTGTTATTCATAATAGATCAGAAACTCCTCAGGGCAGGGAAGTTCTTGAAACTCTCTTTTTGTTCTTAGCCAGGGAAACACATAAACATTTACTGGCATGAAGACAAAACTTGAGCCTTCTTGAGTGAGCAATTTTATGGTTGGACGTGGTGATCTTAAAGGTCTTTTCCAACCTAAACAATTCTATAAGCAGAGGTAAGTTGCTTACCATGGATAGTAAGTAAATATAGTGAATATTGCAGTCTTTGGTAATAAAATCACAAACTAGGTAACTGATGCTGAGGAATTATGTTATTCATGCTTTACAGTCCCCGCAGAGAGCAGCTCCTGTTACCGAGCGGATGCTAATTTCAACTGGAGGGTAACAAAACAAGATGTCAATGCAAAAGAAATCCTGAAGCTTCAGACATAGATTCTGCAATGCTATGAGCTAACATTATCCCACTGAACTATACTGATTTTCACCATGTGAGCATTTGATTCATACAGGGTACCAGCTGAACTTTCAGAAGGTGCAATTTCTTAAATAAGAAACATTTGTTTGCATTATCTTCATTGATCTTTCATTATATCCATAGTGATGATACAGACCATTCAACAACACTGAAAACCTAATTCTATCTGGTTTTGCTGTTGCACGTATTCGCTCATGTATTTCTTCAGGTTACAAAAATCATCTCTTCTGAATCCATCTGTCTTCCATCAGCACAGGCTGACTGCCTTGCCAGCTTTAATCTCTGGTCTTTCTCTACTGTTGCAAGTCATTAATCAGTTACTTCCATCATTGTAACCAATGGCGACCCTACCTATAACCATCTTCTATGACTCTTTGGGAGCTTGCTATCCACCAGTGTCAGTGCCACTTAGGTTATAAAAATGTGCCAGCCTAAATGCCACACATGCATTAATCACTTGACAAGCGCTTGCTGCTAGTTCCCTGAATTCTAGTTGCAGCTAGAATCTTTTACGCAGAACAGTATTAATTGTAATAATAGTAAGACACTGCTCCAGAAAAGCTAGGATAAAGGAAATTGAAAGATAATTAAGATTGCAGTTCTATATCACTTTTTCCTCAGCAGCCTGAACACTATGAATATTCCCCTTGTTGTTCTTGCTGTGCAAGACAAGAGGAAGATAAGCAAACATTTAATCTTGATAAGTCAAGCTGGTAATAGATTCATAGATTTGAGGCTATGAGGGATCATTAGTTCATCAAGTTTTCCTTCCCATCTAACGTGCTAGAAAACGTTACCTTTAACTGCTATGTCCTGCCAAAAAGGAAAAAAAGGACCCTAATTTTTAACTAAAACCTCATTTTTTTTTACCAAGAGACATCCAGTCTTTACTTAAAGGAGGGTTGCTAGCTTTGCTAAAAAACGAAAAAGCCAAGACAACTAAAAATGAAATTTTGGCACATGCCCCACAATACTCCAGTCTTCCTGCATCATTACCAGGCTCCACTTACCTGCTCGGTTTCTGCAGGAACGCATGCACCAACTCTTCCCCCTGAACCCCTGCTGCCCTGCAGACACCTCAGCCTGCCGCTCTGCTCCCTCACCCCTCTACCCCTGTCCTGCACCTACCCTGCTCCGCCTCCACCCATTTACTTTTCTGTCCAAGATATTTACGGGCAGAGGCTGGGGTATGACAGTACCTGGGCTGGTGATGAAGGGGCTGCAAGAACAGCAGCATTCCTGTTTGCTGCCTGACCACTCGCCTCTTACTGCCAGGGTGTTTCTGATTGCACCTAACAGATTCCTTTCTAAAACTTTCTACTTTCAGAACAATGCAACATTCAATTACTTTAAAACAATAAAGGTTTATAGAACAGATAATCAAAAACCCTCTTAACAAACCTAGTCTGCAGACTCCAAATCTGCTAAATCTGTAATTTCTTCCTCTGGTAGTTTCTTCCAATAGCTAAACCTCTGTTATTGTGACTTATTTCTTTCTCCATTTTTATTTGAATTGGACTGGAATTAATTCCCTGCTGTTCCTATTAGTTTGTAAGCTTTTCTCTCCTAGAATAAATATCAAACTCCGGCACTATTAACATATTCAGCTTTTAGAAAATTGTGTTGGGAAAAAAAGGATTTTCTTCACTCCTAATAGTCTCAGTATCTTCCCACTCCCTGATTTTTTCTGTGAGAAAAAAAGTGGGTAAGGAAAGTGGAGGGGAAATACAAGAAAATGGAAAAAAAAAAAAAGATAAGAAGCTATTATATTCCTGTTGAGATAAACTTCAAATTTCCAGAAGAAAATATATAGTAGATACATGTGCACATACACACACACACTTGAAAAATTCTCCTTCCTAAGGAGAAAAAAAGAAAAGTTCAAAAATCTTTTAGCTTTAACTCTGGAATCCTGTGATATTTCTACTGCCGTTTCAGCGTTGGTGGTGGTGCAGCTCTGTATCACTCAGTACTCCCATCACTGAATCTCCTCTGGCTGCCCTTGAGACACAACTCCCTAGCTACTTAACCTGGCCAGCAAGAACATTCACAGCTCTGGTGCTTCTTATCTGTCTCTGTCCCTTATCCATCACCCTTATAGCAGACTCAGACCCCACTTGCCATCTTCCCCCATCACATACATTTTGTTCCCATCTCCCCTTTCATACGGCGCATCTTCACTTAACTACTCTGCCAGTGCTCAAGCTGCTTTTAGAGGAGGAAGCTCATGTCCCAGAAAGCTTGTTTCATTGATTTATTAAGTGAATTAGAGGGAGTACCTAAATCCACTGCTCTCACAATTTATGGGAAGAGTTAGGCATACAGCTGTCATCCAAGCACACGGCAAAGGGAAAGCTTTACAGTCTTGCTGGGAAGGTCACCTCCCTCCGTATGTTTTCCATAGCTGGTACCACAGTGGAAGGCAATATCACACCAAGGTGGACAGAGAGCTCCACCCTGGGAGCGGCCAACAGGGAGGACACAAGAGAACCCCATGTTCTAGCATTGGCAGGACAGGTTGCCCCACCTGTGAATTTTGCTTTCCATTTTCTTTGCCCGTTTGAATTACAGAGCATCTAATCTGGCATTGTCACTGGAGACTGGGTCTTTACAGGTCCATCCAGGTTAAAAAAAATAAATATCCAAATTCAACTAAATTTAATTCTGTTGACTTCCAACATTAATTATGTTAAACTAACCTAAAATTACTTTAATCCTCTTTGATAGTATTATTCACAGACTTAATTCAGGTTAGGAATCCACTTTAAAATTAACAGGTTTACTTGATTTCAAAGACCTGTCCTCAATATTGCTTCACAGACAAGTCCTTACTATTTTACAGGTAATATTAGTACAGTGAAACATTACTACAGGTGATACCAGTTGCTGAATCAAATTTTTTTTTTTCCAGGAAGTGTTACTGTCTCTGAAGAACTCAGATGTAGTCAGAATCACTTTTCTTGATTAAATGAGAAAGCACTATATAAAAGTATTTCTAAATGCTTATGCATCTTAAATATACCACAATCATAAATCACATAAGGATAAATCAGTTTGACAAGGAAAAAATGTTATATATTGTGTGAAAATATTGGGATACTATTGATTATTAAAATGCATTTCAGGACTTTGAGAAACATGTATATTAACTACCACTATTGCTGACTATCTTCATGGAATTGTGGAATGATGTGGGTTGGAAGAGACCTCAAAGATCGTCTAGTTCCAACCCCCCTTCCATGGGCAGGGGCACCTTCCACTAGACCGGGTTGCTTCATACTGCTGTGACGGCATGCGGCATAAAAGTAATGTCTAGTCTGCAGCATCCAGGTTTAAATCCAGTCGTTGCTGTAGTCCCAGCTTGCCTGATTGAACCGTTACGGGGTTTGAATCAAGAAAGCAATCAGCTGATACTAATAAGATGACAAGGGTTAAAATACTTTGAATTACCAAATAGCTGGGCCAATATTTAACACTAGACAGTGTTGTTGAGTTACGTGTTCATTTATTTATGCTTCAGTAAAATATTAAAGACTATTTTCATTTCCTTCTGAGCCAGATGCTCAAATCTCAGACTCAGTCAGCAGAGATCAGGCTGGTGCTTGTGACTATCCAGGAGGAGGAGGACGACACTGAGAAAACCTGAGCTCAGCAGGACTGGAGAAGCCCACTTTTTCATTGCCTGTGTAGGCTGGATAAGGCCAAACTCTGTGCTAACCAAGACTTGCTTTCGGGGCATAAAATGAACAAGGAGCCTTCTCACAAGAAACAGCAGCCATCCTACTACCTATATGTAAGATTTAAGCAGCATAAAGTGCTGCATTTGACCTTTACATGCTTTTTCCACACTGATCACCAAACTGGGTTTGGGAGGTTATACAGCTTTGCAGAAAGATCCAATAACCAAAAAGCAGAACAACAACAAAGATGCCCTGCCTTCTCCTGAAAATCTCAGTGTTTCAAAGTTTTATTTGCATGCCAAATTGGCAAGAGAGCAAATAACATCTCAGGAATCTGGGGAAAAAAGTGGTTTGATAAGAGCGGTCTGATAAAATGTGACATCTCAAAAGGAATTAATTTTAAAATACCTTCTATGAAGAATTACTTTTCCCTTTATTTCATAACATATATTACTGACATACAATTTCAAGACCCACTACCACAATAGATGTTTAATGACTAAAATAGTCGAAGCCCTCTATTATTGTATATATAAAACTATTAAAGCAAGCTTATGTATAAAACAGAATGAAATATCTTTTTTCTGGTTTATAGATCAAAATAAGTAATTTCTGTGGAAGTGAAATTATTTATTTTTTTCTGAAAAATATCATGATAATGGAGATTTTTCTGGAAAGACTTACTATGAAAATTTCATTTTAATGGAAAATAATTTGAGAAAAAGTATCTAACCGAGGTACCTTGCAATATCCTTTTCTGTCAAAACAAAGGTCCTGAATGAAAATTCTTCAATTAATTTTATGAAGTGTTCATGGAAATAATCATATATCAGCCTGCCTTTAAAAAGATGAAAATGTTTTTTCTCCTTGGACTCTGTTTACATCATCATAGGATTTAATCCTATACAATATCCTAAAAGACTATACACCACCTCATATCAGTTGACTGTCTCATCCTCAAGGTCAAATTTAATTAGTATAGAGGAACATCTCCTATTAACTCTATTGCTGTCTTGTTTATGCCTAAGTGAAGTTTGCTATGTGGAAGTTAATAGAGGATTAAGTCACTGATATCAGAATATTCATCATCTTAGAGGAATTGCAAGATGTTAGATTTAGAGTAGACTTTATGGTAATTTATTAAGTGATAGAATAACTTGTATGTCTACTTATTTTGAATAACTGCATAAAATATCACTTTAATTGAATAAATTAGCCCTATGTCGTCTATACAACCTTTACTTTTCTATTAACATTTTGTCTTATAATTTATATGCTTAATCATACTGCTGCGAAGTAAAAAGCTGAAAGTGTGTTAAAGGAGAGAAGGAATCATCAAGTCTGAAGGATGATACAAGGAAGCCCTTGGAACAGATGCAATGCAGTGCACTTCTGTATCTTTACAATAAAACACAACACAAGGTAGTACTCTTAATTACCTCCCAGGTGCTGCATGGATCTTGGGAGAGAGAAGAGGGAGGTTTCTTTTAGATAGGGGAAACCTCATCCATAAAGATCTTCAAATCATGTCCCAGAATATTTACTCCTCAATTTTAAAAAGGTATCAGAGTCAAGGCTGCACCACCAGAAAAGCTGAAAATACTTAATTTTCAGTAAAATAATTTCTTTCCCTGTGAAAGGTGGGAGATGCCATAAAATGGCAAGGATAGATGACTGGATCATGAATTACAGCTGTGGAAAAAGGCATAATATATGGAAACCTTATAACAAAATAGCAGTATTTGGCCATGATGAGAATGCAAGGCAATTTTGGACCTAACTAGAGTTTATGTGAAATGAAAGATCACAAAGTCAAACCATGAAAGCCTGCCCGCCCTCCCTCCCCTCCCCCCTTTTTTTCTTGAGATTAACAGATATTTCTTGGTGAGATCAGACTTGTAAGAGTCAGTTAGCAAAAGGGATTGTCTGTTCTGCAATTATTCCAACATTCAGAAAAAATTCCAAGTTGGGATTAAAATTATTTTTTCCATCCATTTTTAAAATTATGTAAACTGCTATAATTTCACTCTGGAAACACCAGGACATTATAGTGTAAGAATAAAATTTCTCTGGAAAGTATCTATCTTCCTACCACTACCCTATTTATGACCAAGTCACATCATTCAAGCCTGACCAGAAAAAACAACCTAATGCCATTCCACATGCTCCACTTTTTTTTTTTGTTTTCTTTCATGAAAGTGTATTGATTTTAAAACAAAATAAAACAATCACACATGTACACCAGCCATCAGGCTGCCTTGTCTATTATGTTGGTTATCTGTATTGCTACTGCTGCCGTTCCAAAGAAATCTGCACATTCCAGAGACAGGAAAAAACCCTCATTTTTAGTGAACAAGAAAAGGGCTAATGTTTTATGAAACATCACTTTTTTTTTCCAAGCAGCTGTTCCCTTTCCAAATCACAATAATTATCTTGTTCCTTTGCCCCTGGTCTCAGGACTTTGAATCACCTCAGTAGTTTGCAAGAAAATGATTGTCAACTTAACTGAGATGAGAATCAAAAGGTATAGAAATGTACATTAAAATCAACTGGTTTTCTGTTCTCTTTAAATTATTCCTGCAGTAAGCAACACCCTCCTTTACTCTGTAGATTTAAAGACCATTTAAGTAAACATAAAAATAAAGGTGTTTTTTTTATATAGTGTTTCTCTGTCTTTGTCCAAGATTGGTGAGGGCTTCCTACTCAACTTATGCTTTTTATAAGAATAAATTGATTGGTATTCCCTTTTTAATAATTTTATTTAACATCTATGCTGTTTTTTCCCATTTTTTTGTTTTGTTATGACAAAAAAAATGAGAACTAAGTTCATTGCATTCTCAAATTATTTGCACATTTACAATAGTTTCCATTCCAAAACAGAAGAATGAATCAAACTCAGAGCACCCGTAATTTTTTCAAAATGAACAATATTTTTAATTGGCTAACACATACTCTTTAATCCACAAATAAGATGTAGCATTTCCCTTCTGAATTTTAATTTAGTATTGTGATTGAAAATAAAGAAAAAAACCCATTTTCAGGAGGACACTAATTACTGGAAAATTACAAGTTTAAGTATATCAGCCTAAAAACTGATATTTGGCATCAGAGCAAGAGAAGCAGTTAAAAATCAGAATGGAGTACAGGCCTTAAATTTATCGAGAAATGGCAAAAATTTGCTGTTTCTCAGGGCTTGTCAGGCTTGTTATATTACTTATTCCAGTGAAACGGCCAAGTTGTCTTCTGATGGTGAGATAAACAAGGTCATACAAAGTGCCAAGATGAAAACATGCATAAAGTGTCCCTACCAATAACTTCCCACTTGCAGGTGAACTTGATTTACATAGGCAGTAGAACTGGGTCTGAAAATGCTGACTTTACATCACACAAGCCCAATGTAAAAAAAAAAATATACTCTTAAAACTTTCAAAAATACTGGGCTACGCTGATGGTTTACTTTAGCAGAGATTCCCACCTTTAACAGTATCCGGGAGTAAAGATTTCAATACATAAATAGGCACAAAGGACAAAATTTCCTTCTGCTGGTTTTATCTTTCAGGAGTGTTGCACAGGAGCAGTCTCAGCTACTCATATGGTAGCTAAGCACTGACTGGAGTTTCTCAAAGACAAAGTGCAAAAAACATTCCTTTTTGGCAACATAAAAGCATTACATATTCTGTGTTCAAACGCTACCAGTGCTGCTTCAGCAGCTGGATTTCTGAAGATCTCCCAGTGCTTCCACCAACAAATATTTAAGAAGTAACAGTCTATTTTTTAGGTGGAATTTAAGGAGCTGTGTTAGAAATCAGTACAATTTCCCAAATCAACTTAAAAATTTCAGAAGTTTTTTTGCAGGCTCAAAGCCATGCCTGTTGTTCATACTTCAGCCCTTGCTTCTCTGAGTCACATTGCTCTGCAAAACAACTGACGCTCTTTACAAAAGGAGGAGAACCTTAAATATCTGGCCTGTGGGTGATAGAAAAAAAAACCAGACAAAAACCTGACTATCTGACTGAAGCCAAAAGAACAGAAACTCTTGGGCTGCTAACAACAAAGCTGCTTATGATTAGTATTTACAGTAGAGAACTACAGAGGATGGAGGTCCTTCTCTTCTTGATAATCACCTTCTGTCTCAAAAGAAGTAGATTACCTATGGCATGATGGAGCTGCATTCAACACAGCCCTCCAGATTGGGATTCTCAGCAAGCAAAAACTGATGTTGCCCCACTGACTCCGAAGGGCAGTTGGCTTGGTGCTGTGCCCAAACACAACAGCTTGAGATCTGGTTCTATGAACTCAGCATTTCTGGGATGTTTGCTTCTTTCTGAACATGCCCCTGATGTTTGCAGCATTAGGCCACGACCAGTCTTCCTAAGAGTTCAGATTTATCATTCTGAGGCAGAGATTTTATTAGAGAGTATACAGATATTTCACATGATCTTACTTAGAAGGCCATGCAATTAATGATGAGTTGGTTAATTAATGGTGAATGTTGTAGCAGGTGGCAATTCTACTCCAGCTGGTCCAGCCACCTGCTAATAGCTCTGTGTTAGCCTGGCTGCCCTGTTTCTAACACTGGGAGAGTGTTATCTCAAACTGCAGTTAGAGATGTCCTTCAACTGCAGGCCTTTTAGGGGAGAAAAGGGCATGAAGCACCCGTCCCAATTCCAAACCACTTCTTTTTACAGAAACACTTTGTAAATTTTGCATTAGCACTTCAAGGGTGGTGGTGGTGGGAATATCCTCGTTCAGTCTTTCACATTTATATCAATAAATGTGTAATTTGCACATAGGACTCTCTGGAAGTGCATATACCTATTAATAGCAACACTATGTACTATACATGTACATATATGTACTATACATATAAAGCAATTCTTCAAAAAGCCACTCTCAACTGGAACAATGCCATCTGAGATGATTAAATCTAAATCCAACAAAATACCACCCATGAAACCAATCCTGTCCCTATTATTCCTTTCTTCCAAAAATACTATTGCAACAAAAATTTTGAGCCAGTGATAGGAAAGACCATCCCCATCCCTTGTCAAAAGGTGTCTGAATATTTACCGATCACCTTTCTTTTGACCTACTGTAGATGCAATTGACCATTTATCACTCTTCTTTGAAGTTTCTGGACTAGATACTTAAGAGGTCACAGTGAGCCACCCATCACATGTAAAGATTAGTTTACACTGGTTTCATCATAAAGAGAATTTTTCAAACAAAATGGTGGTTGTTTTTTCTGTTTTGTTTTGTTTTTTTTTTTTTTTTGCCTATCTCTAAAAGGAAATTTATTTTAAATTTAGCACATTTTTTGCCCCTTTTTTATATACAAAATTTTTCTTCTGGGTGGAAGATATCTGAAGGAGTCCTCAGCAAGTAAAAAAAAGNAAAAAAGGTAAAAGGGAGCTAGGATAAAAAAAAAAAAAAAAAAGAAAAATGTCAAGGTTGTCACACTGCAGCTACGGTTTTCCCCCCCTTCCTCTTCATTTTGGTCAGAAGTGAAAGTTTTGAGGACTGGTAGAACATATTCATCAGCTTGGAAATGAGAAAATGACTAGTGTGATCATTTTTTTTTTTTTAGCTACTGAACAGAAAGACCAGGGAATGTCACCAAAAAAAAAATCTACAAGCAGCTCATATTTCCCCCTGAAGTTAGAACATATATTTTAGAAAGACATCCATTTTTATATATAAAGATTCCAGATAACATAGACCTTAAAGCATTTTTAGATATGCTTTTCAAATAGACACCTATCCCTCATTGTAAAAACTGCACACCCTATTTCTAATAAGACTGTCTCTGCCTTCTCTTCCAGCTATTGGATTTCATTATGCCTTTTTCTGATAAATTGAAAATACTTCTGTCACCATTATTTCATTTGTCATTGCTGAGGAATCCCTTTCTATCTCATGTACGCTTTAACTGGAAAGCATCACATAGATACAATAACCAGTCACCACACTACATGACAGCTCATCCTGGCCAAATTTAAATGGCCAGCTACTAGAAAAGCACGTTAATAAAAAAAGAGACCTTGAAAGGGCACCCATTTCAGTAATGATATGGTAATTAAGATAAGCACTTGCAGGAAGGAAATAATATCCAAATTTTATGAAAGCATGAGACCTTGTCAGATTGTCCTAAATTTCAAAATTAGAGCATGTTACTTGAAATGACTGTAGACTGATGAGACTGTATTTCTTGATATGTGCATATATATATTTATTGAAAGGTCTCATTTTTATTATCTCTTAATAGCACAGAATTCATACACTCTTAAACCTGTATCAGGTGTTTTAATATTTATTTTATAATGTGAACATATAGGTTATCAGAGAAATCCTAGATATTTGGAGAAAAATTTTAAATAGCTTGAGGAAAAAAGGTTTTCTAAGATTAACTCTTCATTGGATCATTGCAATTCACCATCATCGACATTCTTCTCCCCTCAAGAAAGATCAAACAAACTTTTTTAAATTTTAATTTCACCCTCAGCATATTGTGATGACATAACTGCCTTAGGAACTGCAAAATGCTACAAAATGGATTTGATAGAAAATAAAATAGATGGATTATGTTCATAGTAAAGTTAAAATGGGATAGCTAGAATTCCTCACAGTTCGCTGGCAGGCTGAAGGTGGAAGAAAATAGTAGTACAATGTCAACAATTATTCAGCATGACAAGTCAAAATTATTTTCTTATTTGACATCACTCAACATCTTAAAAGTTCAAGACTTAAGTCAGTTATTAAAAGACTTATCCACACTAAGCCTTACAGGTGTCAAATATGGCCACCTGTCAAAGTTTCTTCTGATGCAGGGACAGTCAGCTACACCACATGCAGAATTTCAATACGAAAATGCTCTTAAGCTGCAAAAGCTCAACTGTATTCTCTCCAAGGCTGTGAAAGGAGTTTTGGAGAATTACTGAAACTATAGGTACAGGCTGCCAAAAGGCAAAGTTGACACATTTGAATTGCATTGAAGTACAGAAGACTCAGTTCTAGTAATCAATGATATTCATTGTTTATTGCTATCACACATGCAACATGAGGGCTGAGAGAAGAGTGACTACAAATGCCATGGGGACACTACAACTGTGAAATATAACAGGAGAAGTTCAAGGCCTGCTGATGTCCTCGAGCTGAAAAGCATTGACACTTCTGGACTAACTCATCACCTTCTCCTCCGTACAAAGACCTTTTGGTCTTCACCATCACTTCCAAGTCCTCAAGCCCTCACCATGTGGTATTTTCTAGACTTTCTCCATTCACTTCCTAGCTTTACAGGTCCTGGGGGCAGTGATGGCAGCAGGATGCTCCTTCCTTACACAAACCTCGTCTCCTAAGGCAGCACAGTTTATGCTGTTATGCTAGCTGTCCATTTATCTGGCTTTCATAATTATTCATCCTCATAGCAAATTTCAACCAAATTAGCACAGAAGTAGAAATACCAAAGATAATTTATACACTTCTGTCAAATGGTTAGATGTTTGAACAAGATAACTATTCTAATTTGTTCTTCTCATTGATATAAAGACCAAACTAATGTGTTACATATTTAAAAGGCATAAGCTACCTGGTCCGCCTGGGCATGTATGGTGGCTTGCCAATCTGTACGTACGTATATCTCTTTTAGCCCATATATGTAAGAGATGTGGGAAAACATAAAAAGCACTTTGATGATGGGGATTACAGAATGTGTGGGAAGTGAAATGAATCTGGTACTCAGACACAGAACTCATGAAATAAATAGGAAATAAGGTTTCATTTGTTCAGATGTCTACTATTGTGACATCTCAGTACAGAAATAGGGCTCAATGTATTTTAGAGCTTCACAAAGTTTAATGTCAGAAGGACTCTCAAATAACTGAATAAGCTATTCCTTATTGTTACTAGGCAGTGAATGTTATGCAAGCACTCAGTGATGAATCTAATAACTTAAAGATTACTAAAGCATTGCATCCCACTAGAGAACTAAATTCTTGTCTTTCACAGAACGTAAAAATTACACTGATGCCAAAGGCTGCTGTAGTGACCTGGAGTTAACAGAGATATGCCACAGTCTTCTGCTGATAAAAAAAAAAATAATTTCAGAGTAGTAAAGAAGAGGGTAGACTGTGTGGAAATTCAGAAGGGTCTTATCATTGCACCATAAAGCAGCAGCTGAAACTCAGTTTTTATCAGTGCAAAGTAATCCATAAGGGGAAAACCAATGTCAGCTTCACCAATAAAACAACAGGCTCCAAGATGACCACAACCATCAAGGAGCAAGGTCTTTCTGTTAGCTGCTGAAGCCCTTGTTAACTGCTGCCCAACAGCTCTGCTCCCACCTAGCACTGGTACAGGGACTCCCCAGCACCCACTGAGTAGCAGCTAGCTGCTCAGACAGTCAGTTGAAGTGAAAAGGTGCCTGGCTTTGTCTCCAAACTGCGCAGTTTAACTGCTGAAGTCCCTGTCAGCCCCTTCTATTGGGCTTCACACAGTATATGGACTAGAACTGGAAATGGTAATCCAGATGTAACTTCACAGGTCTGTCCTCAGATGAGATCAACCTCTTCCTCCTATAGAATATTACCTTTTACAGAAAAGGACAGTATTAGATTTTTGTTGTCATAGCAGACTAAAATAAGAAATATGTCTCTGGATGATTTACTGTGTCCAAAGTCTCTCCCCGTAACTGCAAGTATAGTACAAATTCATTGTTCTCAGATATACATTGGACATGTTAAAATTGGTTAAGTCTTCCTATTATTGCAAAATAAAGCTTACTAAATCTGTGACCTCTTAATTGGGTATTTCAGATGACCCTTCAAAACAGCCTTTCCTCCTCTTTTCTTGCTACCCTGTCAGTCATAGTGCTGTCCTTTGGCATTTCATGAAGGATAAAACCAAGATGAAAGAGGAAAGAAAATAGAAATACTATACCTGAAAAGAGAAATAAAAGGCGTGAGCTTGCTATTCTCAAGTATCTCAGGGGAGAGTTAAGTGTATCTTGTAATTTTGGAGAAAACACTGGAAGGAAAGCTGAACACGTTTTGTTGAAGGAAAGAAACTTCTCATGTTGTATATAGCTAATCAAAAGCCCTAGCTCACATGATCCACAGCCTCTGTGTTTTGTTATGAACTCATAAAAAGCAGCTGACAGTTGCAAGAAAAGCAACTTACTCAGGCAATACACAGCTGACTGAGGAGTGTCAAAGAGGCATGAGGTGAGATTTACCAGTTGCTATGTGTAAGAAATGGGGCCACTATGCTCATTAATTCCTGAGCACTCTTTATTTTAATGCTTACAGGGTGGTGCAACATTTAGGTCACCTTTAGTCTGAAGTTGGCATTTGCCTCACAATTAGATTAATGAACACTCAGGGAAAGCTCAAAGGCTAGAATTCCATGCAATTGAAAACACTTTGGAGTCCATTAGCAGCCTGTATTTCGTCAGGAAAAAGTGACTCTTCTGCTGGTGGCCATATGAGAGTGTGCACACTTATCTAATTTTCCTTGGCTTTTCTCCATGGCTACAGCAGTCTTCCCACACCCCTTTCCTATACTCCATATAATGACAAAATCATCATGCTTTGGAGAGTGTCTCATATCTAAAGAGGCTCAAGGGAACAATCTTGCTCCAAGGCCCATGACCCTGATTGATTCCACCCAGCTTTAGTTGGTAGTGTAGTTTTCCTACTCTCTGTATAGTAAACGACAAGCACCTCCGTAGAGAGAATCAATGTGCTCAGATCTGAGCAGCTATTCTGCAGGTGGCTCTCTTTCATTAATAGCATCTATGGAGCTACAGGTGGTTCAGCTCTTTGCTTACACTGCCCAGGTAGAGAGGCTAAATCCTGATTTATACGTTCAGATTGAAATGGCCAGAATCCCCACTCGTGTAGTCTGAAGGAACCAGTGTTTCACACTGTGACTGTAGCATACTTTTTCTAGACCCACTTGAACTGGTGACAATACAGTAACTAGAGAACATTACCCATAGTAACATAAAAGAGTAACTATCAGCTCAGACTGATCTTAGTGGCACCCATTGCTTTAGAGCAGACATTGCAGGAAAGAACACCTTGAGATAAATAGAAGACATGATAAAAAGCACTGTGGTCTTTAAGGTAGATTACATGAAAATAACCTACGTTGTTAAAAGTCCTTGGTTTTTCTGGATAAATCTATTCTTCATTCTTCTACATTATATGCATTATTTTTTTTCCTACCTAGATTCTGATGAGCTGTCTTATCTGATACAACTAAATATATATCTACATAGGTGGAGAAAGAGAACATTTGTAACATGGGAAAGGAACCAGGTTAAAAAAAATACTTGACATCTCAAATAGGAGAGATATAGATCTTCACAGCAAGCAGGAATGCAAGGAATGCAAACACCATCTCAACCTGCATGGAGGGATTGTGCAGCCATATGGGCCAATCCGCATCACATTACGTGAAAACACACGTAGCATAAGGTGGTACCACTGGAGAAGGGGGCTGTAGACACATTTCCTCCCTTATCCCCAGTAAACCTAGGAATGAATATGCTAAGTAAATTTTCTTACAATCTGAAGCTGAGAGGTATTTAGTAAGCTCTATATAGACTGCACTATCATAAAGTACAAGGTCATACTCATAACGATTAATAACAAGACTATCTGATCTATGCTGGTGTCTCAATCAGAAACAAATAGAAGGGAAAGACCCTATGTGTATTGTCAGAGGATGATGATGAGCAATTAGTCTGGTGCGACCATGAAAAGGCAAACACACTCCTTGGATCTAAAAGATGAGATACTTCCAGTAGTGATACAGGATTACTAATGACATCATATAAAGCTTCATCCAGAATATTACGTGTAATTTTGACCACCTATATTCAAGAGACATGTGTTCAAGATGTTAACAGATGAAGAGCCTGGCTACTAGGATACCCAAAGGAACTTAGAAGCCATTGTAGAGACTGAAAGAGCTCACCTTAAGTATCCAGGAAAGCAGAGACAATAGAGCTCTCTTCACATACACAAAAGAACTGAAAAGTAAAGGAATTTTGAAACCTCAAGGTCGCTGCTGGCAAGGGAATAAAGCAGCACAGCCTGGCTTTAATGAAAAGTTGAGAGAAAATTGGAAGAAAACCTGTAAGCAGAAAAGGTTCTGCTACAGCCTGCTTGAAAAAGCACCAAGGAGAAAACTCACTCATTCCAAGGTGGTAAAAAGTCACTTAGTGAGAGGAATCCCATGAAACTATGAAACCACGATAATGTAGGTCCTGCCCGATCTTACGTTACCACAAAACTTTACATGCTTCTGACTTCCACCTATCAAAAATCTAGTGATAGTTGACCAATAGCTTCAAAAAAATCATTGGAGAGTGGGCAGACTGACAGGAAGCCTTTTTTGTTTAGCACACCATAGTAAAAACCACTCGTGACAAAAAAAAATAAATCTTTCCACAGAACTCAGTGTAAGACAACGAGCGACACTGATGGAAAGCAAGCAGTTTGCCCAAAGGACAGAGAACACAACTGATAACTGGAATGGCTGGTTCCAGCGAAGTATCTTATCACCTTGCTAAATACATAAAAGTCATTTCTCTAATTGTATTTAATACCTGTTTGTAAAACAACAACATTAGGTAATATCATTCAATCCTAGTAAAAGTGATAAACAGTGACATGTTTGAACTAGGACCTATTTTATAAAATTATCTTAGAACACAGGATGGTTTCTTGCCATTACTACCATATATTCACATTTTTTCCTTTTTCTGGGAAAGCTACAAAAAAGAATATTAAGTGTTCAAAATCAGATAAATTAATATCTTCAGAGTCATAATTAAACCATGCTTCACTTCTGTAATTCTCTTTTTAAATACATGATAGAATATATTACTACATGTTTTTAAAATGTATTGTTCTAGGATAGCAAATTCTTTTTTTTTTTTTTTTGATAATCACTTAAAAACTAAACAGATTATATAAATGGTATAGTTGTCTAAAACAGTAGACATACAGGACTCAGTGACCCCAGAGGTCTCTTCCAGATACACATTCCAAGAAGTATGCCTCTGTGTGCCAACATGGGCTTTGTGCTGTGATTTGAAAGCCCTCAGAATGAAAAGTGCAATCTACTATAAAGGAAGTGACAATGAGTGCAGTGAGTTCATTTGTAGTGACTCATTTCCAAAATGCATATGGGGAATATTTAATGTATATTTACTCAAGTTTTTCCAAAGAACTTTTCTATTTCATATTTTAGGGACATTTCCCTGGTGTCTTCAGTGGATTTTCTGTCCACCTAAAGATGAGGAAACAATAGTCTTTTCTTCAGCCCACCACACTGTCACCCTTTGCTCAAAGGCAATTGTTTCATTATTACCAAATTGAGCTTGAATGGTAAAATAATGTCCAAAGGTTTTTAAAAAAAATACAGAAAGACTTTGCTAAAAGGTTATGTATCTACTGTACACTCTACATTATCTTAGCGTAAGTAAAACCGCATTTCTTTTAATCAAAACATGACAAAGGGAGAACATCCAAATCGATATATGGAAAATGTAATCCTACAAGCTGTCAGAATCACAAATAGAGAAGATGAATTTTAAAGACAGGAAAGCAAACATACTCAATGTGAGAAAGGTTACTGTTGAAAGGACTAATCTGACTTTTTAGAAGAGCATGGAGAAGATATTACATGTTGACCTTAGAGCGTGTCACCAGTTGTTCTTTAGAGAAAAAAAAATGTACCAGGACCTAACACTCTTCATGCTTTCCAGCAACAAAACTCATCTCAAAACATCTAGCCTGTCATCTCTGCAACTTTGCCCTTTACATACAGCTTCTAGGTGAATATGCTTATTGCTACAGATTTCCTTGCTGCTTTTGGCTAAGAAGTCAACAACAAATTCACATTACCTTAGCTTTTCTTTTTCTTTGTGAGGGCAGTGAGAGCCATTTTATGTTACACCACAGGACTCCACCATCTTTCACATTAAGAAAGTAAATTTTGCACCTGCTTTCTGATTAGTACCTAGTCTGAACACACATAAAATAGATCTGCTTTATCAATAACAAGTGAAACCAAAAGTTACTCTTAAGTTTTGGTATATCTGGAATACAGCTAGTCTTCAAATAGCAAGTCTACTAAAGAAAGGACAGAGTACTACGGTAAATAGCATTCCAGACAATATGTGTCCCAGCTGTGTCATCTTTATTTACCAGGCTCCATACCTAGTTTTCAGCCTGTATAACATCCTGAGAAACCCACAGATAGAATAAAGGAAAGCATGCATGTTTATCTTTGCAGCTAGTCTGTAAGACACAGGTGTAATTTTACAGACACAAATCATTTCTCCTCAAGGAGAGATGGTAAATTGCAGTCTTTTGATTCTAGAAAGAAGAGACTGGGTGAATTGCAATTTAGTTCTAGTTTGCCTAAGCACTGTATCTAATGTTAATTGAAAGAGTAGATATTAGACAACTCCGCAGGAAATCTGGCTGGATTCCAGGCAAAGGGAGAGAAGATGATAGAGCTGTTTATTTTACATGAGCTACTCTGAATAAAATATCTAGCTTAACCCTGATGACTTTTCTCATTCAGACTGAATGATAACCCAAAGTTTATGTGAAATATCCAAACCTCTTGAACTTGCAAGATGACCTGAAGACCATAAAGGACAAGCCATTTTGCTATTTCAGTGTTAGCACCTGTACTTTCCTTTAATGAAAAGTAGTTGCAAGACATTTCGGATTTCCACAGAAGAGAGAAAGCAATTAATTGGCAAATGACATCCTATTTTTCCAGGCACATGAACATCCCCAGCCCACATCTGCAACAAAGCCCTCATCTACACAATGCAAGACAAAACTTTTACAGAAAATTAAGCTCAGAATGTCAGAGTTTTGGGTCAAGGAAGTGACTTTGAGATCAGTTCTTCACATGAGAGGGAAAAAATATAAAATAAAATCCTGTCTTTAATTCTTTTGCATTTCAGTTCAGCATGTTTTCCAGTTACAGCAATAGTTACTCAGTATCAGGGAGTAACGGGTCTCACACGTCTTCTATTAGCTGAGTACCCTCACATTCCCTTACCCCACAAAACATAAATCCCCCTGTTTCTCCAAAGAGGTCACTGAACTATCCAAGACAAACTCCTAGCTGATCCTTTCACCACACCATTCATCTAGAGTCACAGGTGAGAGCTCTGATCAGCAGGAAATAATGGGGGAAGAAATCTATTCCCTCTCTTAAATGGAATAAATGAGAGGAACAGCTTTAGTTCAATAACTGCACTGTTGCTTCAGTAATGATTTTCCCTGGTAATTAATTGGCTGCTATCACTGGTAAGGGACCCATGGATACATACTGCCTTAAACTGTTATAACTTTGTCATCAAAAGAAAACCTTCACACATGCAAGAGCCCCCAAAGAGTGTGGTGTTAGCTGATTAATGAAGTCCCTACACTTAGGAAAAAAAAAAATAAAAAAAGAGACGACCTTGAAGTTCTTCAGCTGGGACTAGAGGATGTGTCAAAAGACTGCCACAGGTCCACATGAGCATGCAGGGCATCTGACACCCTGCCAGAAATGCAGAACAGAAAGACCCCAAGAGAAAGACCTACAAACCACTAAACTAACATGACTGGAAGCTACGTTAGAAGTAGCACTTTGCTTCCCTTTTCACGCTGGAAATTATTGTTACAGGTAAGATCAGCAGAGAAGGATGATGGAGCACCACCAACTCACTAAGACTACATGGTAAAAGAATCTTTTTTTATTTTTATTTTTAATTTTTTATACAATGCTGAGAAAAGCCTGCAAGTAGCTGATATCTATCACTGCTCTTAGCTACTTCAACAGCCCTCAGTAATCTGCTATCCAGGCTCCTTTGATGCTTTAGCAAATTTATCCTTGTAATATCCTTGCAGGTTAAAGAAGTGCTATTAGCCCTCTTGATAAAAGGGAGTAGATGTAAAAACATCTAGTTCAATATCAGAAAAGGAGACTCTGTTGAAGTCAAGAATGAAACCTAAATTTCCCTAGCCATAGCCCAGTATCTTAACCCCTGACTAGCTGGTAAATTCAAAAGCAATCTCTTGTCTTTATCTGAGATCTCACATAAAAACCAGCCCCAGATTGCATAGTATTTCATAGCCAGAGATGGACTGTTTTGGAATACACTGAAAATCATTATGTTTAGAAAGAAAATTGTAACAAGCAATGGAAAAAGGCAAAGCAAAACACCAGCTGTTGCAGTATTTTTCAACTTAAAAAAATACTAAAAAAATCCAAAACAAACCCCAACCTTTTACTACACTAATATTTCTGAGATAAATATAAGACTTTAGGTATTTTGTTCAGTAAACACCCTTGGACAGAATCAGCCAGGCACATTTTGGAAAATAAAAAAAAATTACAGCTTTGTAAGCAGGTATTGCAATGACTGAAAAAAGGCAACCTGCAGAGAAAAAATGCAAAAAGATTTTTTTTTTTTAGTACAAGCAACAAAAGAATTAAAGTGATGTGCATTTAAGAGAATAATTCTGGCAATGCTTAGAATTCAGGTGGTCTCAAAACTAACTTGATAAATTAATGGGAGAAAAAACTAATCAAGTTCTACTAGATATTGCTTACTAAAAAAGTTGGGAAAACTAGTTGGGACAGAATGTAAGTGTATTAGAAAGCATCATTATGTGCTTGTATTATTCATACACCTAGATGATGTCAAGGCATCTTCTACTGTCTGTTTTTAAAGAACTTGAATTAGAAGCACCTTAGCCATGACCAGGTATAAAATTCTTAGTATAAGCCATTTACCAGGCTCATAACATTGCTGACTTCTGCTTTGGAAAACATTGACTGAATTTTAGGGCTACACAACCACACGTTAAGTATGACGAGTTTTGGCAGAGCTGAGGGACTGAGTCATTGAAGAGCTCATTAGAAGGACACACACTGAACTGTAAAGGTTATAAAAAGACTCATCCAAACTTGCTAATAGTTGCTTTCATGAGAAATTTCTAGTGAAAAGGTCACTAAAGAGCCTGACTTCTCCCCTGCTCCAAATTACCAGGCAATTGTGCAGTACCATGCCTGAATTACAGGAAGTATTAACAATGAGAGAATTAGAACAGCCAGAGAAAGTTCATGAAAAACCACAGAAGCAGCAAGGTTAATGTTATATTTGTAGCCTTCCAGACAAGGTCAAACAAGGAACATGGGAACAATAACACTCCATATGTATTACCACATACTATGTTGTGCATATATGCACACATATATACTCATGCATGAATGCTTTATTCTTATCTATAACATGCCTCCTTATATATTGGGAAAAAAATGTTAATATCCCATTGACATACAAAAGCATTGATAGCCCAGTATCTCAATCCCACTGATATGCAACAATTCATGCTGATCTAACAGGAGGAACATAGTGCTGGATGAAGCCTTAGGTTAACTTTGTTTTACATAAATGACTACAGCTCATCCACTTCATGCGAGCTAGGCAGCTAGAAGATGTAACCCTTTGAAGCCCAAGTATCTCACTCTCTTTAGTTTACCTCCTTGTAAAAAGAAACAACACACTTGACCTTTTCCTCTTTTAATGGTTTCTCTCAGATCTCTGATAGAGAAAAAGCAGGAACAAAAAGCTAAATTGTCCTTAGCCTTTGACATAAAAGAACTGTCCAGTTCTTCACTATGAGGATGAGTTTCTAATGTTCTGTGGCCAGAGAAAAGAACAGGTTAACAAACACCTTTTTAAAGCAACTTCCATCAGATATTCAGACTGAGAGAATAGGGTGGGGATTTTTTTAAGCCTTTATGAAGGGTAAGCAGGTATTTGAAATCATTTCAGTGGTTATATATTAACACCAAACACAAGTTCCCTTTCTTTCAATAAATTTTGTTAAGGGAACAAAAAGACTTTATGTTTGGGGGACCACATCATGTGATGTGGAAACACATATCTCATGGTTAGGAATAATGGAAGAACTAAAAACACCCCCAAACATTAGAGCCTTGCTTGTCTTTGTCACTTTGGCTGCACTAAGCAAAATTAAGCAAGCTCTGGTTACGTGAAATTAAATCACTGGTCTTATCTGGTCCACAAGTTCCCCACCCCAGCAATAGATAATTATCCTCACATTAATTTCTCCTCTATAAGCACAAAGTCATGAGTGGAAACAGACAGAATAAAAGATAAGTGAGATTCCCTCATTCACATTGACCATGGGAGTCTCTGGCTGATTCATCTGACAGGAGTATAAGATAGCAAAGGAGAGAATTGAAGACCCCTATTTCATTGCTACCAGATGCACTGAAAACTAAAGACATATTACAGCTGAGTTGTAAAACAGGGTTAGATGCATCACTGATATGTCCATAGGGAACTGCACAGCATTATCTGCTGATGCAACTGCATTAACCAAGGCTACCAGGAAAATTCAAGCCCTTTTGGTTTCCCTTTCTCGTAAGAATGTGTAGTTTTGGTGGATGGTGAGCACTTGTTGCTATATTGCCTTCTTGTAACCAGCATATAAAAGGAGCAGATCTCAGCCCAAACAGTGATAAGTTAAAGGCTCTTTAATGAAGTTGTAGATCAGAAAGGAAGACCTACTCGCCAGAAAGGTTTCAGGGGAGACAGGAGGATCTGTACCTTGTGTTTATTTACTGTATTACTGGAACAATTTAAGAACGTTCTGTATTGGCCATCCTGCTCTGCACGTGGTTGTAGGCTCCTGGTCTTCCAGGCATTCCCAGTAACTTGATTCAGTCTCAGCACTGTAGGCTGGGAGGTCACCTGCTGACTCTAGAAGCCATTTCTAACATTTTCCTTGTACTTCTCTCCCAGGAACACTGCTCACTTAGCAGTATGGGGTGCTGGATTCATGTACAGCTTTTTCTATCCAGGCCAGCAGATAGGAAGTTTAACATCACATGGATATGGCCAAACAGCCCACAGTGGGCATTCAGTGGTCCAGCAGCCTGAATCCAAACCTCAGCTCCTTTCCTCAACATATTTAATCAGGCCCTTCTGCAGCATTAGTCATTCTCCTGCCAGCCATCATCCTCTGTCATCCTGCTAGCTCTCATTTCAAATAGGTCAATGACTTTATGCATAGCTTTTCACACTTTCATATCCATCTTTAAAATCACTGTGGGTTCACTTCATGCAGCGTATCTATATTTGCTATATTTGTGCATTGCCTTGTCAGCATTACTTGTCTGTGCAGAGATTTCCAGTCCTTTCAGAGTACAAACATTCTGCTTTCGATTCTATTATCTCACTGTTTATCAGTCACAACCTGACTCCCCCCTTTGATTCAATTGCACAGCAACAGTAATGAGCTGATAAACAGCTGCTCATGTTTTGTGGGCCATCTTAGCTTTGCATTAATCTGATGCTTGTTTAAAAAAAAAAAAATGGAAGAGAGACCAATGATTTTTTGCATTGCACTTATCTGGTTTGGGATCATAACTTGGGCTGTTCTCACTGCAGATCTAGGGCACAAGTTGTTCTGTGGCCTTCCAGGTTCTTCGGATGGACCTATAACGGATCACAACACATTTGCAAAGTTCAGGCATGAAACAGAGGACAATTTTCCCAGCTTTGTGACCACTGATTAAGCCTCACCCACCTAGCCATGCCTCATCCTCACAGTGAGGAAATGGACCAGTTTTTTATATCACAGTCTAAAGAAATTACCTTTTCCACTTTTTCCTTTATTACCATTGTTTTGAGAGCATCAGCCAAAGCATTCTTGCTCATCACAATCGTAGTGCAACAACATCACAAAAAGTATTGGCCCTTTCACTCAAAATACCAATGTTCAGTCTGAATGTTTCACTGAGCTGTCATTTCTCTGCAGCTTTTTAAGGGTCACCTTAGGCTGCATATACAATAAAAATATCTAATGTTAAGTCAATGCAACTGAACAAAGATGATTTAAGTGGGTATATACTTCAACTTGAAATAATCTTGGATTTTAATGTTGAAAGACAACACAATTATCAGGAGCAAATGCTGTAGCTAAGTCCGAACAAATACCTTTCTCCAATTAATATTGCTTCTTTTCCCTTTCCCAAACACTTCTGTTTTGCTATCATTAATTTTGTATCCAAAGTTAACTGATAGATTTAACATTACTGTTTTTTTACATTTACTGACAGTTACCTTGACATTCCATCCCACAGACTGGATAATCTGTTAATGGCCAGGTAAAAGAAGAGTCTGTTTTGGAGGAATATCCTATTTGATAGGTAGATGATACTTTCTACATCAATAACCTATGAACAGAATCTGCTGAAAATATTGATGAAAGAAAAATTGAAGTCTAAAAAGATTTTTCAAAACCATTTTATTAAACAACCAAAGCTGTAAGTGGCAACTTCTAATCAGACATTTAGGATGCTCTCCTCCTGCAAACATATGTAGCATTCAGCTTTGACAGCCACTTCCTGCAAATAATTGTTCCATAAAGACACCTTGATACCTCATATGAGCACCTACAGAAAGGACATAGAAGGCAAGTAAGGTCTCCCTTATGCAAATGCATCTCATAGTAAGATCTCCCTCATCTGTGCAGGAAGAGAGTTGCAGCAACCACCTTTACTAGAGCACCAGAAATAGAGCTTCTCTTCAAGTGATAGAACTTCCTAAAAACCATCAACCCAATGACAAAGGTGTTTCACTTCAGAAAACATTTTTACAGCACTTATCATGTTGTATTATTTGAATAAATAAAGGATGTAAACAAGACAAACTCTACAGATAGTTGTAACTTTCATTCGCCCTACTGGAATAGCTAGAAATATTAAGCAAGCTTCTGCTATGGATGAAAGACCATACCAACTGATCTTTTTGTGTACCCTATCAAGAGTAACAATTGTATTACTTAGAGCACATAGAATTTAAGGAATGGAACATAGTAGTCCTACATGTGGTCACAGTGGTTGGCTGTAATTCTGAAACCTGAAATCTTGAGTATTCAAAACACCTATGCAGACAACCATCGGTACTCCACAAGGCTCTTCCCTGAGGTCATTAGGCACTTAGGCATTTCCCACTCCAAAATCATGCAGCAGCAGCATCATGTGTTTTAATATATTTCCTAACATCACACATTATTCTAGTGTAACCAAGGTATCTGAAAATAAGGGCTTTTTAGATGTTAAAACCTCAACCTTCTAAAAATAGTTGATATCAAAAACTACACTAAGCACAAGAAAAAAAACCCTAATAATTACTTACTTCCAGTTGGTCGAACTAATTACTATTCCAAAAATGCATATGCTTAGTAAAAAAACCCAAACTGTCAGCTTTTTGACAGGTTGATCTAATACCCTAATACAATATGCAGCAGTGCCACATGATGAATGGAAAAATAAACCCAAATGGAAAATACATGAGAGAGAGAGAGAGAGATTGAAAAGATAAATGATTTTCTTATTTGGACATCTCCTGTTAAAAAATGATACCAAAATGCTTCTTCCTAAAGTTAGTTGAATTCTGTGTATACAGGCAGAGATGAAGCATTACATAGAGTATCCAGCAAGTCCTTCTCTATACAAAGCCTGAAATATCTTTTTTTCTTGCAGTAACTGCATGTTGACAGCATCATCTAATGCAAGGACATAAATAAAAAAAGAAAATCCACCTCCAAAAAGTGTTTTAAATGTTTAAGTATCACCCTGGACAGAGTGGATACTCTTTCCAAATTTCCAGAACATGGATTTTTAAATAAAGCTGGTAAGTAAAAAAAACAACATTGAAAAAACCCCACATAAATACATCCAAGCTTTGAGACTGAAGAAATAAGGGAAAAGGGAGGAATAATGTTTTATCTGATTCTAAGCAAGTGGAAGTATGACACTTCCAGTCTTATAAGTCAGATACAGTTTGGTAACTTGCCATTGAAGAATTTCCCTCCAAAGAAGGGAATCAAAGTCTTGACAAAAGGCTAAAATGTATATATTGCATAAAGGAGACAGACTTATCTCCCATCAAAAACCAGGCTTGCCTTTCCACATAGATCTGCATATTTGCTATATTTGAATGTTGCTCCTCAGCGTTCATGTCCAGCGTTCATTTAGCAGTTGCTTCTTCCATTGTCTTCAGATATCCCTCCTTCTCCCTGATAGCTAGGTATACATTTTCCTCAGCACACTTTCATGGTTTGTGTCTGCCTCATGTCTCTCTCACTTTTATTTTAGTTTGGCATTTCACACACAGCAGATACTGAACTAGCTGATAGGAGCACAGCTACACTTCTGCGCTCATCAATATCTGGACCTTTTTCCACACATCAATACTCATTGCTATCGTGCCATTGCCCTGAACCCTAGACATCTCATGTTCTTCCCATGTTGCTTCTAGTGACTCTCGAACTCTTGACCTAACAGCATTTTATAAGACCTAGAGAGAATAAAACATGGTCTAGGGTTGAAAGAAACAACACCATACCCTACCTCTGATATTTCCTACCTACATATTTCAAGCTGACAACACGAGTGAGACTAATTTCACATAACTGTAGATGTCTCTCTCTGAGCTAGTTTTCCAGGTTCCTTTTGCAATCAGTAGAAAAAAGGAGACATATCTAAGATACAATTCACTGAATGTTTCTCCTAGATGTCAGACAGATCTTTTGGATGTCTGCCTTAAAACAAGATAAATTGCATCCTACAAGCACCCATCTTTCTCCATCAGCCAGAAAGAGAGCCACACAACAAGCTTAGAAGCTAATACCTACATAAATGCAGACATTTAGATATTTCTGTAACTCCTATACTTGTGGAGAACACATGCACGTGAAGAACACACCAGAATATGTAGTTAGGGGTAACAGTAACCTCAGTGATGTGTGGCTTGAGGTAATGCCTATCACAAGATGGGGAGAAAGACTCCTATGACTGCCTCCTATACACCTCTCTCACCTTATTCTGAAGCATGTGTCACTGAATGCTGAAGACAAGATATTGGCCAGGGTGGAACTTGGATCTGCTCCAGACTGCTGATTCCTGCACTAAATCCAAACAAATGTAATGAAAAAAGAATAAATAGTTTGCTCTAGGATACTTTCCAAGGAGAAAAAGATAGATAAATAAGTCTCAGAAAGGCTGATTCAGTCTTGTTGAATCTCATTTGGAATTAATCACTTATTCCAACATTACCACGATGTAAATTTCTACAAGAGCTGAACGTGTGTTTGATTCATTAGCACATAGTTTTGCATTCACCTTCCGTGGGCAGGGTTGGGCTGAGTATGCAGAAATCAAATGCTTGCAGACTGCCAATTAGAAGGATTTATTGCATGCCTTTCAGGAAGAATCTAGACATAGCTATTCCCAGGGAAATACTCAGAAAGTATGTATTCCTCTTAAACGTAGATGCCAATGAGTGGTAATACGCTGTTGAGGCTATCTATTTGTTAGTACACAATAGCTGATTAAAAAGCTTTTGTTCATTTCTTGGGGGAAACCTTTGTTGCTACTGATATTATGTGCTAACAACAAGATACTAATGTGTGGGTAAAAAGAGATTTTCCTTTTGAGCTAAGACAGTACCTAGTTCCAGTTCGGTTTACTTGAAAACCAGTTCCATCTCATGAAGTAGCTTTAAATTTTTGACACTTATTTTCAATAGATTTTGAACAAGCTGAAAATATCTCTTTAAAAAAAAAAAAAAACAGAACAAAGATACAAAAAGAAATCTGCACAAATGCCAAGAGCTCAGCTATGTGCTTACTTGCACTTGCATACAGAATCACATCCCTGCTCAAAGCAGGTGAATAGACAAAATTCCTACAGTTTATGCATTTACTTTTATTTTTTAAGTTCCATCCTTTGCCTCAGAAACCTTAACAAAAGTCATAGAATTCAACATGACATAAACATATTCAAGCCAACAAAACAACAATTAACATCCTATTTCTTTGCTTTTCTTGTGTGAGCTCTCAGTATTTTTTTTTTTAAAGTTTGTTTCTTGTACCAGGGATTCAAAGCCTCAGCTGAATATAATTTTTATCAGATAGGAGCAGCCAAAAAAGGACAGAGGTGAGATGAAACCTAAATATATGAAACCAGATAAAGAAGTGGGCACACAGGCAGAAAGATACAAGACCATAGGGAGATGCAAATAAAACAAACGGATGCTAAGGGAACCAGCTGACTTCAGAGAGTGGTCTGTGTGTCATCATGACAGTTTTTGGGTGGATTGAACATTGTCTAAGCTATAATAACTATTATCCTGTCCTTGTTTCGGGTGGTGCTGAAATGTGAAGCCACATTTCTCCTTTCTTCCAGATATACAGTAACAATGTGAAATTATAGCTCTTTAAAATGCATTAGGAAAAAAAGAAGCAGCCTTGACATCTATTGTTTTCATTTTCAGCACATCTCTAGCAGATTTGAAAATGTCACAGCATTTCATAAGCAACCTCTCATTATTTCAGTCCTAGAAATGGTGGTCACATCAACTTACAATATTGTTTCTGAAATTTAATAACACTATGCACAGAAGCTGCAAGCTAAGGGAGTTTACAATGGAAGTATTATAGATAGAAATCTTAATTAAAATCTTGCCCCATCGTAAGCCACTGAGCATCAGAAAATATTTAAAAATGTGAACAATTGTCATGAAAACACATCCACATGAATTATATACCCAATCCCCCAAATTCTACTGTGCCTGCAGTTTTCTCTTTTTTTTATTACTATTTTTTCATACTGCTTATAATTGCCTACTGAAAAACAATCTGGAAATAAAAGCAATGTGATTCACATTGACCCATAAAGCTAAACCTCATGGCTTGAAGTGAAAACTATACAAAAGAAACAATCATAAACCAACTCATTACATTGGCCACAGAGAAGCTGGTTTTTTCCTAAACTTTTGTGTTTTACATCCACCCACTTATTATCCTCAAGTTCTTACACACACCGCAATCTCCTCCTCACACCTCTGTCGCTAAACAACTCCTGACAATATCTGAGTCCAATAACATCTCTGGAGCCCACCCCCTTCCATATCTTCAGCTCTCCCCCCTATCTTTAGCTGGGAAATAAACCCAGTTTGCTGTGACTTGTCTTTGAGATTTTGCATTTTGACTGGTGTGTTGGCCGTTCCCACTGAGCAAACGAGGCAAGAATCAAGGAGTTTACTTTTCTGTACCCTTCTCTCTGTAGGTATTCCTTGCCTTCCTAGCACCTAATTTTCACAAAACTTGTAGGAAGTTACTGTCTTTTAGACCTCTGCCATATTTTATTGAAATTGGCTAATAAATTTGAAAGTTATTAAAGGGGCAGCAGAACAGTCAACCCTATAGTTTGGTCATAAAAGGCTTCTTTCCCTAGGAAGAGAAACTTCCCCATTCCCACCACGCTCAGAAATACATAAAATGACCTCAACTCATTTGCCATATTTAGCTTGTGGAGAGAAAGGAAAGATGTTATGTTAATAGAGTTAAGTCCCAACTCTCTCTCAGCTTGAATGGGTAAACTCTAGTGCAGTAATAGGTACTATGATCTTGTTGAACAGGGAGAAACCTTTCCTTATGCAGAGGAGCAACAGAGAAAGATACAACACTCAGAGTCCTTTGTGCCAACATTATGGAGACTGAGGAAGAAGTCAGAGTTTCTACAGGATGTTTGCACATGAAAGCAAAATATCAAGTTGAACTGGAAGCCTATTGCTAGTTGATGGGGATGCTGTTCTTTCTAGTTTACTCCCACGTGGCTAGAAGAGGAGCCCAGGCTGATTTCTGCCATGTCTTTAACCTTGCAGTACACCCTCAGATAGATTCTTGACTTAATTTCTGGACTTAATATGTTACGGACAAACAGTCCCCTCCATTCTTTTCATGACAGTATGACTTAAGAGGTTGACAGAGAGTATATGGGTAATGAGTCACGAGAAGGTAAAGTGTTAACAAGAAAGAAAAGCAAAATGTGAGGCAACTCGCACTTTAAAATGAAGCATAACTGATCTCAACAAGAATGTCTGAAGAAGTTAGAGAGAAAAGGCATTAACAATCTAGGAGATGGAGACAGTCCCTTTTTTCTCCCTTTCAGGTTTTTTTTCTTTCAACTTTCTCAATTTATCTACTATATTAAAATCTCTTATTCCCAGGCTGTTGTTCAGAGATCTCATTAATCGAGATGTAGGAACATAACAATGAAGAGAGCAAATAGACTTTGATTCATAGATGTTTAAAGCTGCAAGAGATTGTTCAGACTATTTATTTTGATGTCTCATATAACAGAATCACTCATCTGGATTTCATACAGTAATTCCAGCAGTAGAGGAAAAAGCAAAATCTTATGCATAAATAAAGTATTCTGAGATTCCTTATTCGCCCACACACATGCAGAGATACACAAACTGAGAAATTAGTTATCTAGAATATTTAAAATAAATCCAGAAAGCAAAAAGAGAATCAAAGTCAGTGAAGAATTGCCAGAAAATGCTGCCAGTTTCCCTTCATGCCTCAGATGTCTTCAGCCCAGAGCTGGTGGAGGAACATTTCAGTGAAAATGACCTTATTACCTACAGATATGAGTGTTTTCACACTCCCCATCTTCAAGGAGCTCTGCCTGTTCACTATGAATATTAATTTAAACACCACCAGATGATAACAAAACTAGGAAAGGTTGCCCTACTATTTTTTCCTGACCCTTCTTTCTTTTTCTTCTAATTCCAGCTCCCACATGGATGCCTCCAAGGCAAATCCAGGATATTTTTTGCGTATTTTCATTAGTGACTGGAAAAGTATCCTATGTTAAAAAGAAAAAGGACCAAACAAAAAACCCAGAAAAAATTGAAGTGAATCTCTAAACAGAAGTCAAACACACAGATACCGGATGTCTCTTAAGCACATTGTAACTACCATTATTTTCATTATCAACAGAACTAAAGGCTGCATTCAAGACAGATATAAGACAGCGTCATTCACACCTAAATTTTTTTTCCAAATGTTTATCATAATACATTATTAAAATACAAGTGGGAGCAGAAACACAGGAACACATGTATGGAAGAACTTGTTTAAAAGAACATGAGAGATGAGGAAGGAACTGGGCACCCAGCCCAAGTGTTGAAACCATTCAGCTATTAGAAACCCTCACTCTGCCATAGTCTGTTATGCTTTTCCTCATCCATGAGATGCCCACAGGACTCTGCTCCTCCTGGGAAGAGTTTAAATTAAGTTTAGACATCTTTTCACATCTCGAAAGGAAGGTAGGTCAATTCCAGACACACAAATCCTTCTGGGACATGACTATGTAACGCTCCCCACACCACAACTGAATTCAGCCTGAGGGCCTGATTTACAAAGGAGATTTTATTTTTGATGTCCTTCCTTCCCTTTGAGTAAACTACTTTTACGTGGCTTGTCTTGCACAGAGACGGAGGGGATGTTTTCTGTGAACTCTGCTGCTGAAGCTGAGTTCATAAATATCAAAGAAATGCAGATGAATGGCAGCAACAGTGGAAATACTGGAGCAAGGAAGAGAAACAGGATAAGAAGGAGAAATGCTTGGGAGGATCATTTAAAAGCTATAAAATAAAGCTATTTGTTTTGCAGTAGTGGAAACATCTGAAATGAGAAAGCAATTTGCAGGCTATTTGGTCTCAAAGCTCCAGCATGATCAAACAAATACGCCTACAGAAGAAAAAAGTTCAGGATCTTTCCATGCTGTTAAGATCCTCTTTTCCTGGTTTCCCCCCTCACTGCAGGATTAGATAGGAGGAATTCACAACATTACATTTTCCTGCAAGTGTTTAACTGGCAGCCCCAGAACAGGCTGCCACTCAGTCTCAAACTCGGGGCCACATTTCTCACACTTACCCAGCACTCCTGCAGACCGGGAATTAAAGCTATGAAACAAACCAGCTCTACCCACTCTTCTCAACATACTGCTTTGGTTTTACATCTGGAGTTCTTCCCCTTCCACACTGCTTTCCTTTCCCTGCTTTTCAAAATCCATTATTGCTTAATCTACAGGAACAAACCCAAGCCACCACTGCAATAGAAGAGGTCTTCACTCTCAAAGCAGGCAGCTGAAGGGATACCAGTCAGGAGAAAGTGTATTTATTTCACAGATGGACATCAGGATACAGGTGGCAAATAAGAGCCCAATGTTACGCTTACTGGACCAATTCTGGTGGAATTAGCCATGCCCCCCCTTGAATTGCTGCAGATTGTTGTTGAACACCAGGGTACTGTCAGGATTAAGAAAAATGCAGTTAGTTTGGGTTTGTGTTTTAACACTAAAACAATTCTTTTCCTGGTTAAAGCTGTACAACAGTGAAGGTGCCTCAGATATTGCTGTATCTTTTCCATCAAGGTAACTGCAGTTTCACCAGTAATTGCCACTCCTTTCCCTGCTGACAACTATGACCAATCGACAGCAATTCCATAGTCATTTTATAGGACCTTAGGGGTTTGTTTCTTTTTGGTTGGTTGGTTTGTGTAAGGCTTTTGCACAAACTATTATATGGCTATAAATATTTCTGGAGATTTATACTGATAATTCTTCTTCACTATCATTGACTACACAATGAGTACAGGTGCTTGGGCACCTGCGCCCTGTTTCACAGCCTTGCAGACATCCAGAGTTCCCCACTGCGTTTCAGCTCTTCAGATCTTCTTTGAACTTACCCTAGCAGATAAACATACTGTGAAACAATCTGAATTTCAGTCTGTGAAGATATCAGAGGATGATGCATTCCAGGTGAAACAGGCTAGTTCCTATTCCTTCAGCTTCACGTATTTCCAAACCAGATTTAATACACAATTTCTGAACTTCAGTTGCATTATGGGATTGCCCTAATGACACAAAGTATCTTTGATGACAATATACCATAGCCCTACAGATATACTAAGATCACATATTGTGAGGGGATGAGAAGACGACTTAAAGCTGATTTTCAAAGGGACAGCAGTTTTGGAAGAATTAAAGTTTTCAGGGTTTCTTAAAATGGCAAAGGCCTTTAAGTATTCTTTATTAATGTGACCAAAGCGTATTGTGCTGATATTCTATTAAAGCAGGAGTAGTTTACCCTAATAGAGCCTAGAATAAGAAGATGCAAAAGCTGGAAGAGAAACACAAGCATTAGCTTAAAATTGTATGCTAAGCTACAACACCACACACTTTGACATAATTTTATCAGGACACGAGACATATCTGACAGTCAAATGCAAAACACCATGTCACTTCAATAGATGTAATTGTTGAATTAAAATAAAATATCTGAAGGTATATATTTAATGCCATCTTAAAAAAAAATACTCTGAAAATAGTTTGAAGTAAAATAGATTCAAATTGCAGCTGGTTACATGCATCATTCTATCTCATTACAAGACATAATTTTTTTTCTGTCTGTATTGTTGCCACAAACCATTGCTAAAAATAAAGGCAGACTTCTGGCACAGGAAAAAAAAAAGCTGCTTTATCAGACTTTTACCAATTATATATATATTATATATACAGCAATATGCTGCATCTAGCATCTGCTTATAGTTAGTTAGAAGACAGCAAAGGGCAAAAACCAGTATTTGAGTAGTTGTACAGTGCTTTGCATAGGGAAAAGAAAAATTCTTTTTGGTCATTTGGTGATCAGCTATTGCCCTGAGGCATGAACATAGACTAACCCAATCTAGCAGGTAGAGCTAAAAATTTTATGGATGATCATAAAGTTAGCTGGTGCTTTTTAAAAGTGAAGCTACACTGATTCTGACCTCCAGCATAATCTAAGTGCTTTGTGAAGAAATATTTCATTTCATTTGCTTGAAATTTACCCATGATTAGCTTCATGTGACCTCACGTCCTTTAATTATGAAAGAGTGTAAAAAGTCTGGGACTGGTTGGGGTTTTTTATATGCCCTTTATATCTCTAGTGTTTCAATTAAAGCTATGTTAGACTGTTTCTAATGCTAGGAAATCCTAAATTTTGCAAAATGTCAAGATGCAGTTTATCTGCCATATATCAACATGACACATTCTCTAAAGTCCTGCTTGTTTACATGATAAGAATTAGTGCTAGACTTAAATAACACTTACTTGATTTTAAAACGTTCTTCATCTTTGGAAGCATTATTTGAATTAGACTCCCATTGATTTCAAGAAGACTCTGGTCTTATTTTATATGGTGAATAAAGTAAGTTCTACAAAAATCTCCTTTTGGGAGAAGTACTTACTGAATGAGACATTGGCAAGTGAAAAATCAGAGAGCATCCGAGTCCCAGAGGCATGATGGTCATGGAAAGTCATGCACTGCTGTACAAGATGGGGTTCAGGATACTCTGAACTTCAATACATATGGCTCAGATTTACTGAACTCTTTGGGAAATAAATCCAGCAGGTTCTTGCTGGCAACCCAACACCCAAATCCAGGTATGCCTCCCCTAGAAAACATCTGCTACAGCCTTGATAAATCTTAGTTCTGCCAAAAGCAGACAAAATTGAACCCCTTCTTTTTGAGTCTAAAGTTCATGTCTGCATAAGAAAAAAAAAGTAAGAGGGTATTATCTTCAAGGCAAAAGGAGATTTTGGACCTTATTAAGGTTGACATAGTCTCATATATTACAAGAATTTGGCTAGTAGCTTTTACTAGTCAAGATTTCACTCTAGCGTTAGATGCACCTAAATCAAACTGGCAGCATATCAAAGTCAATACACAAAAAAACGTTTCTGGAGAGGAAAAAACCCCCACGCTAAAAAAAAACCACAAAGAGGTCTACTGTTATATACCTATCAGAAACAAACATAAAAAGTACTCAGTGTAGAGTCTAATAAGCAAAATTTAACACCAGCAATACTAGCACAGCACTCCATCTCTTCCAATTGTCATATTATAATTGCTTGTTCTGTTCTAGCTATGTCTCTTAATGATTACATTCCAGGTTACAGCACTGTAGTTTCAGATCAGGCAAGAGGTGCATGACTGAAGAAATACACCTCAGAAATAACATCTCCTTGATAGTTTCTTGAAGTGCCTCAGATAATTTTCGGTATTTTAAAATAGAATGATAGAAGGAATTGGGAAAAAAAATGAAGATAACCCAAGATAGGGGAGAAATAGGCATCAGAAAACTTGACATCTTATTCTTAACTTTGTAATACACATTTAGAGGGGCTCTAGGTGTGTCAACGATATCAGGTATGTATGAAGGAAAAGGACACACACAAAAGCCACACCCTCAGACTCACAACCACATTACAAAACTACAGCCATCTTGGTAGGAGGGAACTGAATCAGACACCAGCTGGAAACATATAAAAAAATACTTGTCAATAGTTTCCAGTGAAGAGTAAGCTTAAAATCTTGGTTATATGCCAACAGATACCTTAAAGACAGAGGTGTTTGGAAACAACAACGTTTCATAGATAAAATTATCAGGTCAATCTAAGTATCACCCTAATTATTATAAGCTATTAAGAAAATATCTTTATCATTCAATAACATCAAACTACTATTATTTCAGAGGCAAACGCACCTGTGCATTTGTTTTAATGCAGGTTGAAGTATTGCTCATGAACTGCTTGGCTCGCAAGAGGAAAAGCAAAGAGCCTGTTGAACCTCCTGTATTGCCATGGCCTACAACATCCATGGGCAAGGCTTTGCAGGGAGTATACAAACACCCTGGGTAGGAACTGGTGTCCTTAAAGGGTTGTAGGTAGAAATCTGTTTTCACCTCCTCTCAGTTTAAATACCAACATGTTTAATCTGAAGGGTTCCTTATTTATTCCAGAAAACAGCCTGCTTGCCTTTCTTGAAGTTTTCTGATGACGTTGACCTATAGAGCCAAGATTGTGTATTTGTGTCTATCACTCCAAGTGTCCACACACATGGAGTAACGAAAGCAAGGAATAAAGTAATGTCTTAAGCTGAGGAAAAAAAAAAAACAGAAGAAAATGTCTCAACTCCTATGAAAGTCCTACATTCCTTTGATTTTTAAGACCTGCTAAGAAATAATTTTGGGCATATTTCTCAAGGACCAACCCAGAGAGGAGACATGTTTTAACAAAATCTATTAGCAGACAATAATTCACACTATCTATCATATTGTACCGTTCATTCATGCATCATCTAACAAGATGACATTTAATACAAAATAAGAATGATGAAGGTCGCAGGAATTTTCGCAATTTATTATTGGTGTCAAGCCAGATTAGTTTAGGCAGTGCTTGACTAAAATTTGCCTAGGATGACTGTCTCCCTGAGTAAAAGGTTATTATCCAGTGGATATTTTCCTCTCATACTCCTTCTTACACGCCGAGAACTGAGCCGACTGGAGGGAGTTCTCTGAATCTCACTGGAAAAAGGTTATTCGGGTTTCATGTCGTGCTTCTGACTCCGCTTTCATTGACTCTTTCAGATCCCTGCAGTCACTCTCCTCAATGGTCTAAGGAGTATAAGGAGATGCAGGAGCAGTGCTATTCTGCTGGGAAACCCTGCCACAGAAACATCATAGGCGATGAAGATACCTCATACAGGGGTAAAAGAACACATCATATGCATGAGTAAAGCCTTTTTCAAGAGTACATTTGAAAGCTGACTTGAATAATAGACTGCAGGAATGAGTGGCCCCTTTGAACGCAGATCAAAAGAGATTCCATTTAATTATCAACCCACCTGATAGTTCTGGGATCTGCTGTTGAAGAGGCCAAACTATTTCAGTTCTTTGGTCAAGACAAATATGAAGTTGTAACAAATCCCAGTCTTTGTTGAAATCTGACCTATAGCAATCACTAACACAAGTCTAAATGCAGTAATAGTTCAATACTTTTCAGAAATCCAGTCAAAGTTTATTTCCTCCAAGATTCTTGCCACAGATTTTGTCTTTTTAAATCCCTTTTCAAAATACGATTGTGTTCCTGTGAATGATTCAGACCCACCCTCGTACACCCTTTAATGAAGTTGTCAGAGTTACATCAGGGTTAATTAAACCCAAGAGGCACAAAACTACAGTGTGGCATGAACAGGATGTCTCATAAGCCTCAGATATGAGGATGAATAATATTCAAGCCTGACAAGCACCTCTCATTCTCATAGTATTCTGGACACATTGGCTATTCTATCTCCCTGTCCCCCATTATATGACAAAATTTGTTCAGAATACTTGACATCATTTCCTCCTTCACTTAGAATCATATAAACATCATTTATATCATCCAGTGTTTATTGCAGAGTTAAGCTATACCTCTGGGTCAGAAACAATCTAGACTAAGTTTCCATGGATTTGTCATGAACCAAGCTACAAGTAATGTCTTTGAAGAGGGGACCAAAAAAAAGAGAGTCCTTTGGTCTGAGCAGTTTCAAATCCTAACACAACATTCTTGCCTATGAAAGTTAATGTTGTGAGAGCCCAAGAGAGAAACCTGTAGAAAGGAAAACTCATCCATTACTACAGCTAAACCTGGGAAGGATTTTTCCACTTTTTTTTTAATCAGGAGACAACAATACTTTCTTCCAAGTATAAGAATAATTTCTTCCAAAATAAGAAACAATTTTTTTACCTTTTTTTTTTTTAGTTAATAAGCTAGATCAGGGGACTGATTTAGCTGAACAAGTAATCATATTAATATTAGATTCAGCACGGGGAGCGTGAGAAGAACAAGCGACCAGGTCATCTTTGGTGACACTTTGCCTGTTCTGGGTTTGGAGTTTCAGCCACTCAAGGTCTGCACTGCCATACAGTGAGCTCTGGGCAAAGGAGCACCACCGACACACAACGAACACTCACATAAAGCTGCTCGTGACCAGCAGACTTAATTAGTTTTTAAAAGACCTTATTTCAATAGGGTCAAAATTCCTCAGAAGTAATAGGTTTCGATAAAGTTTCAGAAGGAGTGCCAGCCTCACACTTTTGAGGAATAGCACATATATCTGGTTGCAAGAGACATTCTCCTTGTACAGCTCCACAAAACTTTAGAAAAATCTTTAAAAGTCATTATATGTTAATGTTAAAAACATTTAAAAGCTTCCACTAAATGATCATATAAGGTACAATAACAAAATGTGCATTGAATGCAACGTCCAAAGAGCTGCAGTGTGAAAGCTTCTGCTTTGTGATTCAATGGCAACACAAGCAAGCCTCACATGATTTTTAAACTTCTGGGTTTGTTTGGGTGTGTGCTTTTTTTTTTTTTTTAACAGTTTGCCTGTAATCAGAAATGACAGCAATGCCTAATGCCAGGCTTTGCCTGACAGATCACAGCAAACTTTGATTGCTTCTGACTTTGCCAAACTTAAACTCTTAGGCTGCAGTTTCCCAACCTTTGTCTCTACCTACCTCAGGCGAAACATATCAAGAAAGCTTCAGTGAAGACATTTCTGTAATTTCCAAGAACAAGCATACAATACAAAAAGAGATAAGATTCTATTAAAGTGATACAGAACTACCTGGCATTGATCCTTCAAGAAACTGTAGTGCCTCCATGCTTTAGGGAGGGGACTTGATACCTGGCAACTGCATTGAGTCTGCTTCAGCTGTCCACAGCTTCAACACAGAGCGCTCTCAGGTACTTGGGAGCCCTAAGAGGCACTTCAGAAATGGCAGGGTTAAGAAAATAAAGGAATTAAGCAGACATGGACTTGCTGCAGATGTGAAGCACAGATGTGCTGGTTGTATTTCCCACCAGAGTGCCAGGGCCTGCCCGCTCTGTGCCATACTTCTGGCATACCTCTGGCTCCATGGGAAAGCCATAGAGCTGTTGGGGAAGTGCAGTTGGAGTCAGTGATGCAGCAGAGATGGGGAAGAAGGGCTGATGGTCTAGAAGCCATGGACCCCATGGCTCAGACAAGCTGCCACAGCCTCAGAGACTGCCTTTGTCACCCTTCTCTAGTCTGTTCCTGAACAACATTCCACAGCTCAGGCACCATCTCATAACCTACTTGTTGTCATGACCTCATTGATGATTAATAGTAAGTCCTTATCTTACCCAGCCATTTACATTAGGACTATATCATGACTTCAGAACACCTTAAGAGCCACTATTTCTACTACAGAGAGGGTTTTTTTGTAGGTTTTTGTAGTTATTTTCCTTTGATAATGGCACCAGGAACCAGCCAGCTCCACTTTTCTGGGTTCAAGAAAAATCCATGTCACCATCATTTCTAGCTCCTTGGAATTTGGACCACAGCCTCAAATAGAAAGGTAAAGGAAATGTATTCATTTATTCCAGCAAATTTTAGATTAAATAACAAATTATTTCAGGCCACTCATGAAGCTGAAAAAGCAGTATAGCAAACATGCTTCTTCAGTGGCCTGTGGACCCAGGTGACAGTGTGCATGTGAAACTCAGGCACTAGGATGGATGAGCCAGAGCCATTTGTTCAATGTTCCTAGCTAAAGGTCAGTGTATATTTGGTGAGGAAGGGGGTATAAAATTAAAACTCACTGCTAACTGCCCCAGTAATTGCTCAGACACAGCTTCCACGTTGCAAGTAGTCACCCTTTTGTGTGACATTTCCCCTTCTACACATGATTTCATAGAAAGCAAAGCTGTTGCTTCAGAAAAAAAAAATCCAAACAAAAACCAGACCTCAGGCACAGACATCATTTAGCATAGATTGCGGCAGCAGTTTCAGACAAGTTATCTGACCTTGTATGGAGGAACACAAGGAGCCCTCCCATAACGTCTTTCCTCAGCTTTGCTATGTGGGCAGGAGCTGACAGCAGAACAGTACTAATGTACTGATGGGACAAGACGAGAAGGAATAAAGTCTTAAACCATCATAGTTACTTTTGCAGAAATGGTCTGACAATATAGCTGTTCAGACTACTGTTCACACCGACCACAGCCTGGATTGAGCATCAGAAGATTGGGAAGTGACGTCCCTTTCACTGTTGGTAAGGCAAAACAGGTAATTTCAGCATTGTCCAAACTCCCCTTACCCCAGCTTAGATATCTCTGCTCAGATAAAGTTTAATAGAGTTCCTTCTCCCTGCTCCACAGTAGTAGTCAGGGATGACATCCCTGACTACTATTTCATGCATTTCCTCTCTCTCTTTCAGTCATGCAACTGAAAAGTCCACTATAACTAAAATCAAACCTGCAAGAGAATCTATGGAAATATTAATGGAAGACCTTCACTATTTTATTCCCATTTATCTTGTTTATAAAACCAACCTGACAAAAGCCTAACCCTGCAAGTTACCTCTCCCCCTTCTCTCAACCACTCTATCCTCTATTTTCCCATCTTTCACCCAACTAAACAAGTGAGATGTCTCTAAAATAGGTTGTGACATGAAAACACAGCTTTGAGACAAGTCTTAGCCAGAAAACCAAATTTGCTGCTCTGTGTGTGAGTGATATCTAGCAAATTTTGAATCCTATAGTGAATCTTCTAGCCAAATAATCTAATTACAATATCTAATGCATTGAACAGCCTTATTCCTTTACTTTTCCATAACTTTAGTTATTACTTTTAAATTGTTTCTGCAACAATTTTTTCAGTCAAAAGATCCCCAGTATTAAGGTGGGGGGGGAATTGTTTCTAGGTTGAGATCCTGTTACCCTGTTCATGCTCTGCCTGGTATAAAGCAGATGAGATTATTTTTCTTAATAATTCAGCACTTAGGATCTTCCTGGTGTGTATGTGGGCTTTTGTGGATCTTAACCATGAAAAGCCATGGGCACTTATGATTTGATTATGGTACAAAGACCAATGGTACTGTAAAGTCCCTGCAAACAACAAATAAGAAAAGTAGGGCGCAAACATGCTCTTTAATGCAGACTCCCTTTTATGAAGATATCAGTCATAACAGCTAAGCTGAAGAAGAAAGAAACAAGTACCAGAAAAAGCCTGGGCCATTTTTTACCCTGACAGTGTGGAGGAGCCAGGGCAGAGGCTCAACTTGAATTACAGGCTTGTTCCTAAGCAAGTCCTGGGCTGATATTTCTGTGCCCTGCCTTAACTCATGTCTGGGAGCAAAGTCAGACTCTTCTCTCAAGGAAAAGAGCTGCACAGCAGAAACACTTCAGCAGCGATGCGTTTCAAATATTAGGTAAAAATCAGGTGTGGAATCCCTTTCCTTGGTGTAGCAGAATCATACATAGAAAACTTTTCATGTATTTCATTCATACCCAGGATTCTCTATTTTGCAATGGAAAGAAATATCGCTTTTGAACATGAAGATTTAGGGATGATAAGCAGGAAGGAGGATGTGGATCAAGCTGCATGCAAACCTGGTATCCCTATTCTCTTCAAGAATGAATTACCAGGCTGGCTATTCCTGATCGCCTAAATCTCAGCTGAAATCACACCTTATCAGGGAAATAATCAGAACAATGGGAGAATTTGAGCTCTACTTTCCTTAAAACAAGACAAGCAAGACAGTGTTAATAAACAAAACACTGAGTTTTCAAATGCAGTTGTTTTTTCCTCACTATATCAGAAATGAATGAAGTTCATTTTCAAGGATAAGAGCATTGAGGCATATACCTGTAACTGTACTTGATTTTCTACTTCCACTACCTTCGAGAGTTTCATTATTTTTCATAATATTCTAGCTGCCATTCAAATTTCAAACAAATAATGGATAATGTAAAATCAATTGCCTAGAAATAGATTTACTTATAAAAATCCACTGAGTTGGGGTAACCTGGCTCAAATTTTTCTTCCTTCATTCCAGTTTTCAGGAACTTTTTTAATTCTCGGGCTCCCATGTAATTTGTATCCAGCAACCAACTTACAGACTTCATTTGATCAAACAGACTGATAAGAATGGTAAATTTTTTAGATTGCTGAAACATCCAATCCTGACAGGTTTGAGATCCTCTGAATGGTTTCAGGAGCATCTCTTGGGGCAATGTTGCTTTTTATAGCTTCTTAGCTACGAAAAAGCCATACTCAAAGCATGCTGAAGGATAACACGCAGCTCATAGATAAGTTTGGGTAATGGCCTCTGATAGCAGACCAAGCATTTTACCAGTGCCACAATAGCCCTGTTGATTATGGTTGTTGATTTTCATATTTAAATGCAGTAATACATCTTTGATTACAATTACGATCACCTCTAGTGATGTAGAAGTTACATTGTACACTCCAATGAACTTCAGGAACATTCACATAATTGCTTACATATACAAGAATAAAATAGTATTTCATTTAACATCATCATAAACTCTTTCAAATATTCACATTATATCTTGGCATTGCTATCGTGCATTTCTAAACTGAGGCACTTCATGCATGTCTTTGGTACTTTTCAGCCTGCAAACACCAAAGTTGCAAGCTGCTTTTCCATTTAAGAAAGTGTTCTCAGTTGTTTGGTATAAGCACCTTGCAGTGCAGGTCAGTCTTTCCCAAGATAACGTGCACAGAGTTAATTTTTTTTTCTTTTGTGTTAATATATAAAACATAGCAATTTGCCAACATTTCAAGTCTTTCAAAGACTACTGATTGATTCACAGTGAAACTAAACACCTAACCACTTCCCAAATTTCCCTTGTGCCTTTTTCACCATTGCAGAAGTCAGATTGCATGAAACCTTTATCTATATGCATTGTGAAAACAATTTTGAGCCTGAAAACTGGTAAAGGGAAAAAAGTGCTATGCCACTAACTCCAAAACACCAAGCCTTTGAAACCCATCAAGCAAAGTAAAACCCTAAGGCTTTTTCATCAAGAGCTGTAGACTTGTTGGCAAGATATCCCAGAAATATGCCCAGAATCATGCCTCTAACAATTAGTTTCTATACCAACAAAGAGCCAAACAATACAGAAACTTGATGGAAATGTTTGGGGCTTTTGCTTCTTTGTTTCTTTTAATCAGTGTTTCAAGTAGTTTCATTTTTCCCCCCTTCAAAACACAATGCATTTTAAATCCTTTCCTAACTTAGCAAGAACTCACGCACATACACCTCTACCCTAAACTGGACCATGATTAGGTCCTCTCACAGTGTCACCGTGCTTTAATAGAAGATTACAATTACAAGAGAAGCAGCTTGCACCTGATCAATTCACAGTTCTGGGGAAACTGCATTTGTGCACCTTTCTTACAGCATACCGTGGTTCTGCCCTCCTTAGGGACCAGCGAGGCAGGCTGCCTGCGTGACAGAGGTGAAGGCAGCAGACTCCACTACAGACAGCCTAAGGCTGTAGGCTATGACCCGCAAACCCAGAATTCTGGCTTTCTGATGCATAATTCCCATTTCCAAAACAAAACAAAATAAACAAACAAGACTGAAATAGGATATTCCACCTACAGTGTTCCCTCTGGCACAACAATCCTTGCTGACACAGCAATACCGGGGCACATCTAAACTGCAGCATCTCGAAGAGCACAAGCTGGCTCTCTCTCTCTAGCCTCCTGACAGCTCTCATACGTTACCCAAAGCAGCACCACTCACACCCTCACCACCTGAGGTCACAGGGTGTTGAGACATCTTGAATACAATTCCCAATGGCAAAGCCTACTGCTGTACCCAAGCAAGACACCTTGATGCCAGCTCACAACTGGCACAGTTATCTCCTTTGTGTAAGTAAAAATGTAAGAATGCACCAGGTATAAAAGAATTGCCTGTGTGGTTACCCTGGGCAAATCATCCTTCATTTGTATCTGATTATTACAGCTGCCTAGACATGTGATATATGATGAAATTGAAAGTGTTAGCACGGGGTAAACAATCTTTTACATGATGGCAAATAAAAAGCTTGTTTCCTCCATGGAAATCAGATCTATTTAACACAAAAGGTCAACCCCCAATTTTCTTAAAAAAAAATAAATTAGTAAACTGAGAAGTTTGAGGCATTTCTGACCAGCCTTAACAAGCGTTACTGCTTTTGCCAACTATTTCAGGTTCTACAGATAAATAAGTTATTTAGGACCCATTGTGTCCAAAGATTCTTTGCCAATCAGATCATCCTGAATTTGTTGAACTCCAAGCTTTCAATTTTGTATCCTTTGATTTAGTAGTTCTTTGGAAGGTACATAACTGCAAAAGTTCCTTAAAGTAGAGTGAACACATTGACAAGTTTTAATCAATAAACTACATGACTCTTTCAGCAGCATGCACAGGATGTTCAGATCAAGTGCCAAAAAGATTCTCACATAGTTAAATTTAAATGAGAAGTTTTTCCTGCCTGCAGAACAAATGAAAACTAAATACCATTGATACTATGGAGACTACCAGTATTTATATCCCACCAAATCTGTGCACTTTGAAGTTTTTGAGAGCTCCCAGCGTTGATTAGCATCTCTTCATACCAGAAGTCAGGAACAAGTTACTTACACCCCAAGAAAATATATTCTTAGCCATTAAGCTCATAACACATTTTTGAACACTTTCTCATCTAATTACATTCAGAGATCAATAATAGAAATACATACTTTCTCATCTGGCATCAAAACCAGACAGACCATCAGAAGTGCCTGCACGTCAAGAACAAAGAGAGATGATATTTTTTGTTTAAGTTGAACTGAGTTGATTTAAAGTTCTCTCCAGTGCTATTCCTATCTCTTTATTTGATGATATGCACAAATATCATACCAAAGGTTCTTCTCATGGGTTGCTAGCTCATCTGTAAATTAGAAACCAATGAGAACTAACAAGAAAAATTATGTTTCCAGCAAAGTCTTTCCAGGCAAGAGATCTGGACAAGTCTCGACATCTGAACTGAAATCTACTCAGAAAAAAAATCTGATACTCAATGTGAAGGCAGCTCCTCCAGTAGGGAAGAGGATTTTGTTGGTTTGTATTGCAGGGCTTAAAGTTTAAGCAGCTAATACTCCTAAAACCCTACTCTAACACACTGTGCGTATGCACAAATTACTTCCATGGTTTCCCACTTTAGTGTAACACATTAATTAATATCTTATGTGATAATTCCCACAGATCAAGCCAAGAACTAAATAGCCAAAGAGGAGATGCTTACATGGGCATACTGGAACCACCCAGGATGGGGAATGAGTCATAGTCAAGGTGAGAGGAAGAAGATTTTCTTTTGTTGTTCATTAAGCTGAACATCCCCATTTTATCCATGCAGAAAGTTTGCTATCTATGATTCCATTACTTTAAAAAACAAACAAAAACATCAAAAATTCAAAAAACCTCTAAATCAGAACAAAAATATGTCCTTTTCCTATAGCCTGGTTGCTCAGAACCACAGAGAAATCCCTGCTTCCTTTAAATAATCCAAGGAGAAGCTGTCTTGGAGGCTTCAGAGTGTTTGAAGTCACAGTGCCCACTCTTGAGGTACTAAATAATGCAGTGTAAGAGGAGATTCTCCTGCACAGCAAAGTAAAAAAGGGAAAGACACTTTGAGTTGAAGGAGGCAATTAAGGTAGGCCTGCAAGGGCACCCTCAGGATGATTTTTGAATGTTTTCTGCAAAGTCGCCTCTCTGACTTTTCAACAACTAAAGGCATCAGAGGAATAGATGTACAGAGCTGTGCTTTCTTCCTACCATTGACACTCTCCTGGGGAGCAGCAACCAGGCACAAATTAAGGCTAAGCAGAGCACTCTTCAAAGGTGTCTGACTGCAACTAAGGTGTCAGACACACCTCTGCTGTTGGCAGTCTCTGAGGTGAATATGAATGGCAGAAGGTATTCAGCAATACACCTCAAGAGCGGATTGTTGGCCCCGCATACAATGCCATCACTTGTAGTGCTGGCACAATGCTGAGGCAGTGGCAAATACAAGTCCATGGGAGGCAAGGAGAGCAGAAACCTGACTGGTAGGAAAAGGCCAACAGCTGAAGTATTTTGATCTGATTTTGTTCTTTTCCCATGTCATAATATTCAGACCTCTGGCCTGGTGAGAGATTTTCAGCATTGGGGAAGTCAAAAACTACAGGATGACCTAGCTTTCCCCAGGATGCTTTATTCTTCTCACAGTGCTGTCTTGGTATGTCTCCATTGGACCAGTCCTCACATGCTGGGATTTCTTACAGCTTCCTATTAAAGATACCCATTGGAAATGTCAACACATCACAAAATATGACAAACTGTGAATTGGGTTTTTATTTTGAGAGCAAGAGCATATTTTGATAGAACTACCTAAAACACTAATTAAAAAGAGAAATACAGTCAGTCATGAGACCAAGAGAAACTCTACTCTCAGGGAGCCAGAATAAATCCATTGCCTCCTGGATTTTCACATGCACACAGGAGAGCAGAACTTCAGTTTAAGATCTTTATTTCTGGCAGAATCATTGTTCATGTAAAGGTAGACTGAGGTATTACTGAGCCATAAGACCCAGTCTGCATCCTGATTAACCTGAATCACAAATATGAGTGTGAGTGCCTGTCCCAAGTGCATGGAGACAAGAGTTCAGGTTACATTTCCATGTCAAAGAAGTGAAGGAGGAGCACTCAGTTTGCAAGCCAGTGTGCCAAGGCTCAAAAACTTGTCATGCAAATCAGGGAAAGCCTGCTCATCTTGTTTGTTTTTCAGCTTGAACGTGGATCTGGAGAAATTCCTCAAGCTGTACAACTCAAAGTATCCCCTTGTTCCAAGGTAACAATTTACACTAATGATACATTACACAAAAGAGGCGGAGGAGCAGAGGGTGCTGGAACTGGCTACCTTTTTTCTCCTAGGCACAGCAAATTGTTCCCAAGCAATTCTACAGCTCTGATTAAAATATCAGTTTCTGAAACACACAAGAGCATACTGTGAAACCTGTATTATCTGATACTTTAGTAAGAAAGGCAGTTTTTGCTGCTGAGAAATAAGCAGCTTGAATCCAGCCTGACTTCACCTACCTGTTTGAGCCCAGGAAAGAAAGCTCTATGTTTTCTTTGTAGTGGTGGATTTCAGCTTGTGCTTTTATAAGGTAAGAGAGTTGCTTACAATACATTTGAAACAAATCAAGACTACAGACAAAGCTATTGTCCATAGACCACATATTGTGAATATCCTTTCTATGACACTAAAAATATTTAGAGATCTTATACTAAAAAAGCCCAAAACACATGCCAAAAAAATAAACCCCAATAACAAACTAATAAGAAAAAAATCCAAACCTATTGCTCCACTGCTGTAGACTCAGTGAAGACAGATATGGAATTATTTCAGTAGGAAAAGACCTTTAAGATAATTAGGTCCAACTATTAACCTAGCACTGCCCAGTCCACCTCAACCACACCTCTAAGAATCACATCTACATGTCTTAAATACTGCAAGACAGTTCATACTTCTTTCAATTATGTGCCTTGATTTTTAAGTCTGTTTATCATAAGATGCCAATATGAGTACCACTTAAGCAAATTCACTTGAATTAAAAGAGCTATTCATGTGAATGAAAGACTGACAATTTGGGTAAGAAACTAAAAAAACACAAATGAAGATATGTTTAGATAGCTCTGGAGGATGAGGATTCTAGCTTAGCTTATCCTCTTGTATTTAAAAAAAAACAAAACAACCAACCACAAGATTCTTGTACTATTGGCTTTCTGCTAGTGTAAGAGGTTCTCTATCTGTAAACCACTAGCTAAAGCACTGTCAAGACAATATTACTTTAAAACCTGAAGTATGATCGCATCCTGACCAGCCACAAGAGAGATGGCAGTATCACACAGGGTTGTTTAACTGATCAGGTTCAAGATGTGTCTGGTGACCCTGATGGGAATTGATCATTTAAGATTTCTTTCATACTTTCTATTTTTTAACTTCTACTCTGTTTGGCTCAGGGTTGGTATTAATAATGTGAAGAACAAACACAGGTGGGCTGCCAAGCTGCCTCTCAACAGCTTCTGCTGACAAAAGGGAAACCGAAGACAGCAAGCTGGAGCTGACTTTGCAAAGCTTGGCCTTTTTATAACTGTTTCCTCTTCTTTTTAATTTGAAAGATGGGCTTGAGTTTCATCTGGGGAGTAACCATCCTGGGACAGTCTCAGAACTCTGGGTATCTCCAGCAACGGGCTCCTACCTGCAAACAGCTGCTCTGTTTTGCTCACTGCTGTGCTTCCTGCCCTCTTCTCCCCACCCCCATTCACTGATCACCATCTTTTTGATTGCAGCATTGCAGACACCTAAAAAGAATTTTATTTACTGTCTATTCTATGCAACAAACCCTCTCTTCTTTCTGTTCCCAGATAGCTTCCCAAAAGTTAAACACTACTCCCAAATTTGTTGCTCCTTTTTCTTAACTTTGAGATTTCACTCTGCCTCATTGAAGCTGCTACTGACTTCATTAGAATCAGGTTCCAGGACTTTTAGTACACAAAGTGTCCCAATTTCTCATTTTGAGGCATTTGTTTACAAATTATTTTTTCCCATAATCTCTACTTTTGGCCCATATTTTCCCATGCTGAGGCAGAACTAATATTACCATCCCATCTAGTGATTTGCAGATCCATTCAGATCCCCGTTTTTCCTGGCATAGAAAAACACACAGTCTTTCTTAAAAATCATACACTTTTAGGAGAAAAGCATGATCCAAGTAACACATAGTAAAGGGAACACAAGGATTCCCACCCCCCACCCCCCTTCTTACTTCCCTAGCATTTCTGCAAAGTTGAAAGTATTGTTTCCACCCTAAGATGATGTTTCATGCAAACCAACATAATTATGTCCTGTTCAAACTTCTCAGCAGTCTTATTGTTTGGTTTCAAAACTAGAACTGAACCAGAGCTGAACTATGAGACACTTGTGCAAAGGTCAAGTAATTAATGTGGAAATCATTGAACTTAACATTAAACATTGAATTTAAAATTGAGGTATGTTGACAAAATTCAGGTAGTTTAAAAGAGAATTTTCTTCATTCACCCAGAATCTGTGTTTTATTTCCAAGGAAAAGAGTGAAAGTAAATTTTTAAAGTCTTTGCTCAGCTATATTATTGCCACCCATAAGGTCTGTGGACAACTAGTCCATGAGCGATTAAGAGAATTGAATATAAATTCTCACACAACTGAAACCACCATTGATCTAGTATTTTCTCCAAAGTGAACAGGAAGAGCCTTAACTGCTGGGATGTTTCAGTGGTGCACATCCAATACGGGAAAGAGTGTTGTTTAAGTAGTATCAGGTGGAGTTCCTGGTACCCAAGATGGATCCCTAAGCAGTACTGTCCTTAATTGAGTCCGGTACACAACATACAACTGCAGAGTTCACATCACAGTGAACACCTCCCAGTTATGCTGAGAGTCAAAATTAACATGAACTTAGAACCCAAATAGTTTGCCAATACATATCTTCAAAACTGCACTAAGGTTTAGAACTACTATACTTCAAATAGTTACAACCAAGCATGTGAGAAGAGGAAAAAACTGCCTGTAGTCAATTGTACCAACAGACTTAGGCAAAGAAAAACAGCAGCCTCAGTGGAAAATTGGTTAGAAATTGGAAATCAAGTTGCAATGTGTAATGGTTTATGAAGGAGGAAAGCAAGGTAGAAATAATACATCTTGTTCTACATCTCTCAATTACATAGATGAAGGAATAAAACTGCAATTCACAAGTCTGCCTAAACATTAGCATAAGAAGAGATATTGAGTTCCAAATGCTGTCCTGGCAGCACTTTGACACTGAAGCCTAGCAAATAGAACTTAATACAGATAAGTGGACTTTTCATAATGGAAGTTAAATATTAATTGTAACCACAAAGTAAAGAGTGAATAATGCAGAAAACAAATATTAAAAGGATTAATGAAGTGTAATAGATTGTTTCTCCCCAGCTGCATTGTAAGAGCAAGAAAATGGGAGAGTAAGGTCTTTGGGTGACTGCAAATCTTGTCTGAGTTATGTTACACAATAAACAAAATCTATAGTTACTATACTAAATTCAGTTTTGGCTCTTTATTTATAGGGAGGTATGGGGGCAGGGGGGAGGAGAAAAAAAAGCATGCAGGGTATGTATTAGCCTAGTCACTGTCAAATACGAATTACCATGAACTTGTGTTTCCTCGCTCTGCTTCAAGACATACCATTAAATGTCTAAGAGTGGTTAGCAAAAAATATATATTGTCATCAGCAGGTTTGTTATTTTCCTCGCAGGTGCTTATTTATGAGGGTTCCCTTAGGTTGGAGTAAAGCATATTCATTCCCCATATTTCTTCTAAGTAAACACATTTGTGATTATTATTGATGGGAAGAATTATGTGACAGCAGTGCAGAGCACGGATAATAAACAAACAGTAAGACTCACCAAGCTATACACACACACAAATACAAGCAATGGTGTTGCTAACAGCTCGTAAGCATACAAATTTGGTGTTCCTGTCGTGTTGTGTGACATTAGGGTCAAGCATGTGAAATAGAGATTTGTATAGCTCATTTAGAATCCCCATACATTCCTTTTAATGAAACATTACAAGGCTTCTAGCAGTGCCTGGAATACAATATTAATGTGGTAAACCATTCTATTCATAAAGGCACATTGTCATTTTTAATAGGGACAGACACTAGGAAACTTATTTTCACATTTACCTATTTATTTTTCTTCTCAATTTACATGTCTATGGATTGTTTTTCTATGTCTGAACTATTCCTATCCTGTTCTCCTTAGTTTTTCAAATTGCTAGTCAGAATGGTTTTTAAAAAAAAAATAAAAAAAATCAAACTTCATCCATCAAAATATGTTCCTCCATTAAGACTGAAATTCTTGATTAAAAACCTGTGAATTTTAACAAAAATTAAAAGTCCACTTCCCCCACCCCTCAGTCTACCTAGCTAAAACTCTAATTTATGTTAAAAAGTATTGCTTGGAAAAAAAACTTAAGACACATGCTACAGCTTTTAAAATATTAATTTATGTTCTTAATGCTTAGATAGACAAAAATTCCTTCCCAACCAGATTACCAAATTTTCAATCTGTTTCACTGGCAGGGACACATCTCTGCCAAATCAATGAATGCTACTAATGGAAGAGACCCAATTTCAAGTTCCAGATCCAAATCAAAATGACTTTTCCAGATGTCCCACAAATACTCTTAAAAGTGGTGGGGTTTGAGGGATTTGTTTTTTTTGTTTGTTTGTTTTTTTTTTTTTTTTTTTTTTTTTTAATAACNNNNTTTTTTTTTTTTTTGTCTCTCCCCCCCCCCTCCCCCCAATAAAAAGCAGCCTTTTGCAAACTAGAGAAAGAATCCCCTTCAAGGCTTTGATGATCAAAAACTTTGGACAAGTTTATTTTCATTCCACCATGCAAATATGTTTCTAGAGAACTGGGGGGTGTTTTACCTTCAAAAAAGTGGGTGCTTTTTTAGTTAGTCCTGCATCTAATTACGAAGTAAAGATGCTGTTAATGTTTTGAGTATCAGCATGGTCACGCTGAATCTCTAACCATAATACATCTGCAGCAACCTGGTACAGATGCATGCCTATCAAAAACTTAATTTTCTGTCTTGCATATTTACTAAGTAGCATAACATGCTTTCTTTTCCATTTGTCTTCATTATGGTTGGATGTTTCATTCTTTCTTCATGCTTTTAAGGAGCAATGTTTTCATATATTTAGGAATTTAGTTGCTAACTAATCTTTGTTGATAAAGGTTTTAAGTTTCCCCCAAATGATGATGATTTACACCATCTACTACAACATTAATAGTAATTCATAAATTATTATGTATTTTTATAAGAGCATTAGACATTTCTAGAAATAGGTTTCAACCACACCAAAAGAATTCTGTTTTCCTAGAACATTGCAAAACATCCCTGTCTGCCAAAAACACCCAGAGACAGGAAGGGACATTTTAGCCGATAAAACTGGAATTGCAGTTCTCTAAGGCATTGAGAAACTCTTCTATCCAGATTTCTCTGCTATTTGGAGACAGTACAAAAGTCTTACCATTTCTCTCAAAAGCGGTTAATTCAAGAGCAGAGTTTAAGAAAGAAAATTTGCAGATTCTGGATTTGCGTATAGCTTTGCTCCATTATAAATGAGTCATTCCATGTCCTGTGTCACTGACATACCACTGGAAGATGAGCCAAGATACTTCCTTCCACTTTAAAAAGACTAAAAATAGCCTTTGGAAAATAAATTAAAAAATCTACTGTCCAGTTAAAAAAAAAAAAATCAATGACAGTACTTTACAAGACTGGCATAATAGATAGTGCTGTACAAAACTAGTAACACGTGCTTTGTATTTTTGCTAATGAATGACTGAGCTAGTAATAGAAATTTTGAGAAACAGTGAAAGAGAGTCTTATTCAACTGCAGATTGTTTTTGTATCCAACACAATGCGGTTTTCGTGATACATTGCAACCCCAGGCATAGTATATCATCTGAACAATACGAATATGATCACAAGTCAGAGTCAAAGAATGACTCTACGGACAACCCTTCAAATAGAAATATATATTACAAAATCCATTCCTTTGCATTAGTTGAGCTTCTAGATTTTATCATAGTTGGGTCACTCCCACTGGGCCAGATTTGCAGCTGATATAAATCAACATAGCCATTGGAGCTCCAAAGTACATCACAAGACTGTTGACATCAGTCATAGTGAACTAAGACAAGTAAAGTGTCCAGTAACACTCCAGGTCACTAAATTTTCATCCCAAAAGGGAAAGGAAAGAGAATCAGGCATAATGAAGTATGGAAAAGTTGATCGAGCACAGACTGTAGGAAGCCATTGACCAGGGAGGTTGGGCTAGATGAATAGGGGGTTGGACTAGATGATCCTTTCCAACCCAAACGATTCTATGATTCAAGTCTAACTAAGAAATGTACTTCTGAAAACTTATTTCACATTAACAATCTAAAATTTAGGTGTCTACTTAAACTAAGCATCTGGACATGCTTTTTTCAGACAATAGTAGCAGTTCAACAAATCAGCTTCTGAGTGGACCAATTGCCGTCCAAAGACTATAGACAGCGTTATGTATTTATTTAGGTCAGATGCCTAACTTTCAATAGACTAAGCTTTGATTTTATTTTTTTTATAAGTAATGGACTTGATTACATTTCATTACTCCTTCCATATTATCCATTACAATCGATTAAAAAAAATACATACTAGAGGCAGAATAAATAATTTATGTGCACTGAGAAAATTTGGTTTATGGACAGAAATTTGAGAAGTCACCATATGATTCGGAATTGAAAAAAAGCAACATTGTACATTGCAATTGTAACATGAATACTTCAAAAAGAAAGCAAACATTTAAATCATCTGTAGAAGTGTGCAGTGTAGATAGAACAACCTTCCTATATTAACAAATGACATGGCAAAAATGCTAACACCCAGAAACCTGAGCTGCAGCTAACTGATCCCATTTCTATCACTTACAGCAATTAAAGATTTTGGGCATGAGACTGTAAAACAAATTTATCCAAGATATAATTGAATAGTCAATTGGGTCACAGAGTAAGTTCTTGCACAACCAAGATTCTGCACTCAGAAAAGATGCAAGTCTCCCACGTAATCTTTTGCAAACTCATTCTGATCTCTGTAAACATCTCTTTTATCCAGAACCTTTTTCTACATGAATAATAATCACCCTTCATTTTTGTAGGCAGGTTCATTCCAATGATTTATTCTCTATAAAAGATGCAGCAAGTCACAGTTTCTGCTTAGATTCTTTTGTTACTACAGGGGAACAGCAATTTAGCAGCCAAGAAAGGACACCACCAGTGACAAAGTTTCTATTCTGATATTAGCACACCAGTATATGTGTTTTTAGGAGATATTCTGGCAAGTAATGAGAGAAAACCCTGTCTGAATATTAGCAAACAAAATTTACTTTACCTGCATACTCTATATAGGGCAAATGAGAAGCCATAAATGAGTTTGGCTACATGGACAAGCCATGTCAAACTGAAATGAATGTTCACAAAAGTATTAACACCACCTTCCCCACAGACTTCTTGAATAAAGAGGTTGTGTGTTGCAAACAACCTCCTGAAATCCTGTATTCATAGAAAAGCTTGATTTAATAACTATGGCTCATGCCCTCAAAGGCTTCACTTATCCGTATGAATTCCCCATCACTTATGTCAAGGTGAATTATGATCCAATGACAATTTTCCTATACATTTCCTACACTTTAAGCTCATGGCTTTTTAGATCCCACATGAATCAAGCAGGCATAAAAATTAATCCTGCATTCAGAGACTGGCAAATGTACCCATTTATTTAAAATTTGCTCACATGGCTAGATTTATTTTTGCAAAGGTCTCTCATAGGACAGGATTAATCCAGCCCTTCTCTGGCAAACTTCATTACACTCTAACATTGCAAAGCACCCCATCAAAACTCAGAAACGATGCTGAGCTGTTGCAGTTTTGGCTCTGTTCTCATGCTGAGAAGATAAGGGATTAGAAAGCTTCTTAAAGCTAAAAATATCTCCCAAACACTTTTCCCAATTAAAAAAAACCAACACACCCCTAAAGATATAGTCAATAAATAGTATGATCTCCAAGCAGCAAGTGTTCGATGTATTCCTGTGTGGAGTACCAGAGACATTTGTATCTTGTTAACATCCTAACTCAAGACAGGATGTAAATAGCTCATAACTATTTTAGATCTTCAAAGTAACATTGTATTGCCAATTATATCCATTCATCTCCTCTTTCCTACATCAAAACCACAAAATCAACCAAAAAAACCCACCCCAAAACTACCCACCTGCCTCCTGTGAGGGGAGAGGGGAACAAAACATATTTCTGTGGTCTAGTTTTAATTCTGTTCTTTCAGAAGTCATGAAGAGCTGAGTGTGTCCTAAAGGTCAATTTACCTCTTTTCCAAGTGAGAATCAGACATTAGAGTAACTCATCTGGAAAATATCTTGTTCCCCTTCATTAGATGGTTGAATTCATTGTGTTTCCTCATGTGAGCTTTGACTTCAGATTCTTATAGATAATGGTGAATGGTCCAAAAGGCTATGTGAAAATCATCCAGAAAAGATCTCCAAGAGTCCTTCAAGAAGTAGAAACTATAGCCAATGAAAGATACTTTTTTGCCTCTCTCTAATACCCAAAAATATAAGTCAATTAGAAATATAAAGCTCCCTAGCTTTTCTTTATGGACATAAAGGGTCTAAATCAACCGTTTCTAAACAGACTGACCAGTGGTTGACACAGGGTGCAGATTTTAGGACAAGAGACTTCCTGAACAACAGTCCATAACTCTTACCATATTCCTTCCTTTACTGAAGAATCTTGTCTGCAGCAGAACTTGAACTCCACTTTTATACAGACACCGAAATCTAAATTTAGGACCTTTACTAGAAAAAGTTGTCATGGTCATGACAAAGGTCTGGCCAGTATGTTTAGTGGCCCAGGATGTATTATCAGTTAATAAAATCATCTAATATTGTCTTCTGAGCTTGGACTTTATACAAAAAGATAGTTTCTGTTAAAAATAAAAAGCAGAATGGTGGATCATCTTTTTTGGTAAGGTCAGATTCAAATTTTACCTTAGTTCTAGATGCTCAGCCACCTCAAACCACAAAGATTGAATGTGAGCTTAAAGACTAATCTAATCTCCATTCTCAATGCTGATTTCAGAATAACATTAAGGCATGATTGAAATCAAGGCCTCATTTATCATGGGCAATAATTTACTCCCATCAGCAGTCTTTTTGCATCCAGTAAACTTTGTTTGCCACCAAAATAACTCTACTGCCTTAAAAAGAGTTAAGGTACTAAGGCAACATGGTATTAACAATTGAGTAGAACTCATTATTTGAGACACATGAATCAAGGGTCTTCATTTCCAGACGGTCAAACACAAGGATATAGAGTAGCAGAAGCTTTGCAACCTTAGTTTAGCAGAAGCTTTGCAACCTTAGTTTAGCCTGTTCTATGTGTTCACGGTAGGTCATCAAAACTGTATTATAAACAGAGCACACGGAAGAATTTTGTGAAGATAAGCCCACAAGAAGAAATCTTTTCTCTCTAAACTGAAGCTCCACTGAAACAGCTGGAACCTCTGGGTACTTACACAGAATTCAGGCACATCTGATTCAGCAGCAAAGGTTTGCCTCAGATACAGCTGACTTCATCAGCTGGCACACCGCAGCAATCATTTTGGGTTTTCTCTTCCTAATTACCTGTGTCTACTCATAACAGCTTTTAAAGTCCTGAAGATAATGACACCAGGACCCCTGTGTAAGCCCTCAACTGTCCTAAATTTTAAGGGAGCTAGTTTGCAGAGACAGCCTATCTTTCAATAATTAAAAGGTGTTTCACTCAACATAAAGACTGAAATTGAATATGATAATCTAAAAAGATAGAAGGCATTGCTTGGATTTTTTCTATATGTTCATTTACATAAACAAACCTAGCAATCTTCATTAAATAGCCTTGCAAATATTACCCTTGAAAAACTCAGTTGCAAATAGTACAGAATAACTGACTTGATCCACTTCTTCCCCTAGTGAAATTTCTGAGTTTCATGGATTATATAAAAATCACTGTAAATGATGAATTCCAACCATGCCTGCTGGGCATGGTGAGAAAACAGCAAAAAGATAAGCAACTGTAGTTATGCAAATCTTCCCTCGTTTATCTTTTGCTAAGGTTAACAACAATGCAGCTGCACCAAGTTTTATACTATGAAGTGTAAAAGGGAAATGCCTGTGGTAAGCAACCATGATGAAAGGAGGAAAAAAAGAAAAAGGAGCTTTATAACCTTATATGTTATGTGCATAAAAACATTTTAAAGACATTTGATCTCTTCCAAAAAGAGCCTGTGCAATCATAATCTTAAGTTTTTAAACTTAGTTGTAAGCAACTGAAATATCTGACTTCTCCACAGTTTTCTCCCACTCAAAGCAGATTTTTAGAAGCTCATTTCTGACCTTTGTTACTTCTGCTAGCTCCTATTAGACCTGCTGATTAGACCCAACTCCTGATTTCTTCCATGCTAACCCCAACAGGTTTTCATGGCTAACCAGTTTCACAGGACACAACCCAATTCCCATCTGACATGGTTACAAATACCATCTTACCCACTGTGGTGGGTTGACCCTTGCTGGACACCAGCTGCCCTCCAAAGCCACTCTATCAGTCCCCTCCTCAGCTGGACAGGGTAGAGAAAATATAAGGAAAGGCTCATGGGTCAAGATAAGAACAGGGAGAGATCAGTCACCCATTACTGTCATGGGCAAACTCAGGGACAGTTCAATCAATTTTGCCTATCAAATCAGAGTAGGATAATGAGAAATATAAAAAATCTTAGAACACCTTCCTCCCACCCTTCCCTTCTCCCACAGGGTGCAGTCCTTCAGGAGCAGACTGCTCCAGCGTGGGTCCCCTGTGAGATCACAAGTCCTACCAGCAAACCTGCTCCAGCTTGGGCTCCTCTCTGCATGGGGCCACAGGTCCTGCTAGGAGCCTGCTCCAGCATGGGCTTCCCACAGGGTCACAGTCTCCTTCAGGCATCCACCTGCTCTGGCATGTTGAAAGATTTATTAAGCATATTGTCTTCCTTTACCAAGGAATTTATGAGGTGTTTCAGTTTTGGGTGTTTGGGGTTTGTGTTTTTTTGCTTTTGGGGAGGAGGTCTTGTGGTTTGGGGTATTTTTGATGGGGTGTTTTAGCTGATGTCCACACCCACACACAAACCCACGTCCCAAGAAGTTTCTTTCAGAATTACCAGGTCTGTTGGGAGAGTTCCAGGCCTAACACCCATTTACATGTGTTAGATCAGACAAGCAGAAAGGTAAGAACGGCACAAGAAAACCCTCTATGTTAATAGGCTGTACAATAGACTCACACTGAAACCCTTCATGAGGCTTAACAGCCTTCACGCAGAAGAGCATTGATGCCTTCATCCAGTTGTCCTCCATGTATTTGGACAGACATTGGGGAATTGCATGACCCTCATTGACAAACTACCATTTTTTTTCTGCATCATAGGACAGATTAGAAAGTCACACCCAAAATGTTACCGTACTACTTCACCCTTTGCTCAGAGAGCAACAGTTCAGCAGCTGCTGAACGCTCATAGACTCCAGTCTCATACGCACTCAGTAAATCTCATTTGAGAGCAAAAGTACTTATGGCATCTTGAAGCTGCTGCTGCCAACTGAGAAAAATAAAATAATTTATTGAGAAAAAACACAGCAAGCAACATCCCCCAGCACACATCAGTAAGACCTCACTTCCTTACTTAAGCAACACCTCCTCTCTCCTGCCTTCCCTACTCCCTTAGTACAGGGACTTACAGGGAGAAAGCTGCAGCCTCAAAATGGGTTTTTAACAGTTTCCCATCACAAATAGCATCAAAGTCTGAACACTAGCTGGTATAAATCAGCCGTATTGTCATGGCTTTGAAACTGCCCTGAATTACAGTGGTGGAGGATCTAGCAACACATGCACTATATTTTCAACTCTTGATATGATCCAGCAAAGAAAGAAAACTTCATTTTCACAGCACACCTGAGAACAAGCACATAAGCAATCTGCTTAAATTAAAACTACACACTGCATGCAATATTGTTTACCGATTCAAAGATTAACAAAGTTACACTAAATTGGAGCTCTGCAGATAGGAAAGCACATTAAAGGGAGCTCTTTTATTCCACCGGTATTCTCTAAGGTACCTTTGAGACAATAAATCAGGTTTGAATTTACATAGAACATTTAGCAGACTTATGCATGATGCACTGAAACAGAAGCAAGATATAATTAAGCAGTGACATGACAGCTAACAAATGTGTTTCTGGGCAGTTACTGCATGCCTCATGTGGCATTATGAGGCACCAAAGCCAAAAGCTCAGGGTACATTAACTACCAGAAAGGGGACATAATTCTCTCCCACTGTGTATCCTGCCACATTTCCTTCCTATTTTGAAATGCAATTTGTAAGTTGAAATAGAAAAAAGCGACAGACAATATAACCTGCGTATTGTGAATATGAACATGAAAATCACAGTAGACTGCTGGAAAGTTTCCCAAATTCTGCAGCTACCCAAGAGTAAACCATATGGTTTACACCACGGACAGATAATGTTGGGTTTGAGATTCAATGCTAGTTTTCATTTTACTCAAGGAGAAGAGTATAAATGCTAGATTGCAAGTAGCAGAGTGCAGTAGCATGACTCACAATAGAATTAAGAAAAAATAATTAAATAATAATTAAAGTCAGCTGTACAGCACTCAGCAGGTTATTCGGAAGGATTTCTTCAACTTAGTTTGCACATGAGCTAAGGCAGATTAATGCTTCTTCAGCCTGAATCATTGCCGTGCTAGGAAAAATGCAGGGTGATGCTGTAGCTCTGGAAAATTTCCTTCCTTGGCAGTGTATGACTGCAGCACTAGTCCCTTAAATTCACCACCACCAGCTACTTAAATTCAACAGCAACTGTTAGTGATTTAGCACCTACTGGCAGTTTGTCCCCCCTAGCCAGTAAGCAGGGCTGCAAAGGTCTACAGGCCCCATCATACTGATTAGCAGTGATTAACAGTGATTAGCCTGTTTGATCCAGGATTTATACACAGCACAGGCTGTGCTGGAAATCATTCTCCATATCTGGGATTTAGATCTGAGCTGCTGTGGAGGATGTCCCTGCTTTGCTGGTTGTCAAAAGCAGGCAGCACACCAACGAGAGAGCACGAGCAAGCACAAAACCCCCTTTCATTTGCAGCACCAGAGCCTGCTGCATCCGCGGTGAGCCATGCCAGCAATGGTACCTCCACATGCCCACGAGCAGAGCTAAACGGGACAGTGTAAGTCAGCAAAGCAAGTCCTATTAAGGGCCTTTTCAGAGCCTGCTCTCTAAAGAGTACAGCATATAAAGCCACAGGAAAAAGCCCTTCCATCGTGAATCAGCCTGTCACACTCAATATACTGAGGGCAGTGTTCACACATCTCAACTATAAGAGATTACATTGGCCAGGCAGGTTAACCTCATCTCTAGATATGCTCTGGAGTCAATGCGGACAGGTCACCTGCCTCTCTCCTTCCACAGGGATCAGCCTTGTAAATTCACTGTTTGGAGTCTCAAACACTCCTCACTCCCAAACCTCACTGCTTGCTGATCCTTCCCCTAGTCTTTCAAGTAACCTTGAGCTCTTTTAGGGCAGTGCATGCATGGTGAGGGAACTTTAAGAAATTGAGTCCATCCCAGATGCAAGCCTAGATGTCTGGTGAGGGGCAAGGGCAAAATTTTCCAAACCCAAACCAAACTAATAAGAAAAAATCAGAAGTAGTTTTACTTTTATTAAACTGACTTCAAAGACTGTCACCACTACCCCCCATCAGGAAGAGGCAACTCATTTCATACTGCACCATATTTATCTGAAGACATTAATTGTTTTGATGCTTCTTTAAGAATTCTCTCAGAAAATTCTACATCTTTGGATTTGAAAGTTTATGCTTCATTAATTGTTAAGAGACATTTTAAGGGTTACTATTTTATATAAAATATATTTAACTTCAATTTACAGAAAACTGTAGAGTTCAGACATTTTGTAATTAATTTACCAGTTAAACTGAGAAATCGGGCATTTGCACTGTTATGTTCCATAACCCCAGAGGGCAGCAAGGTGTCTCAGCTGAGGTTAAATGCTATCCAAGCATTTGAACTCTCCTCATACCTATCTTCATTCAAACCCTGCCTCCAATGGCATGGGATAGAAAGGCAGGAAGCCAGTGCAGACCACTGGAAGGAATCTGACCTCCTGGCAGGAGGGTACAGAAAGCCCTTCTGTGAAGAGTTGATGAGTTACAGCCCTGCTTAAACTCCATCACCTCAAATGTCCGGATCTGGACATTTCAGTCCCAGTCCATAAGCCAAGATGACATTGATCATACAGAGCATAAAAATCTCTTAAATTCATGAGCTGCTTTGTTATAAAACCCTCTTCTGCCTCCCTCTTTTGTCATTGAAATAATTTGACTGCATTAGTGCTGTAATTAACAAAGTCAGGTTCCTCTGTGCAAATCATCTGGGTAAGCACTTTGTCTTACACAGGAGTCATCACAAGTGCCCCTGATTACTGGCTACAGGACAAGCTGGAGAAATTGTGAATTAAGTGTTATTGCACCTCATTCAAATGCCTTGAAATTGATTTCAGAAGGTGTTTTATGAGCTACAACACAGAAGAAAGTATTAGAGCACACACACCCCCCCCAAAAAAAAAGAAAAAAAAGGTTTACACTTCTGCAGTCTCAAGGACTGTGAAGTACCCTGCCCAAATAAAAAGTAGTTAAGAGTGGATTTTCATAACAGCAAACAGTCAAATCAGGTAGCTCTCAAAGACAATACAGAAAGAATGAAGACACCTGAAGCATGTAGCACAGCTACATCACACACCAGATGGAAAAGAACAATATGAGGAGATGGAACATGCAAAGACTATAAGAACTTCAATTAAAAGAATAAATCAATGGGTGGCAAGTATAATCTTTAAACCTTAAATCTATTTAATAGCTTCGCTAGCCCAAGTCCTTACTCTAACCCACCTCTGACTCCCACAGAAGCTGTCCTGGGACACAGAAGAGTCTGAATCTGAGGAATGTGTATTCTGTGGTGTGTAACCCCAGAGCTGGATTCATCCCCCAGTTTTCTCTCCAGGGAAGCATTCAAGCCTCTCATCTACAGCTTTATTCATTGATTGGTTCAAAAAACCCAACCAAAACCAACCATCAAACAAAAACCCAAAACCTCCAAACAATAAACACAAACCAACAAAAACAACCCAGAAAAACACAAATGCCTGAATAGCTGGTCAGACCACACTAGTCCTGATATTTTTACCTCTGCCAAATTCGATTGGGATTGGGCAACAAGTTCACAAGTTATTAGGCAGGACTGACAGGCATGCACACACACACTTAAACCTCATTTTCTTAATTATATTAGCTAAAAACAATAAAGAAAAAAGCCTGAATAGCAGGCATGAGAATTTAGATTTCCCACTCCTAGCCAAAACCCCCTTATCACTAGACTATATCATAGCGATTTTTCTTCACTTTGATGCCTTTTATCTGACATACTATTTAGGAGCTCTCCCCCTGCTTAGCCAGTATTATTTTTGTTTCTGGTTTTACAGAAGTTTTGGGAGATTGTGTTAAGTAGGAGGGAGAAGACTGAAGGAACTATAAGGGGAAGGATGAAAAGAGAAAAATCTTTTATTCACTAAACTGCATTGGAAAGGTTGAATACAGGATAAATCTCAATTTGATGATAGGCTCCAAAATGCAGATTGTGGAGGGCCTGGCCACACCAAGCAAGGCAGATAAATCCAGTTCCCCTGCAACAGGGCTCGTTCCAGGAAAAGAAGCAGAATATCCATCTAGGGACCGTATCCTACTTCAGTTTAGTAAAGAGGTTGCTAAGAGGCAATAGGGAGCTGTTCACCTCAAATACTTATATAAAATATATGCATACTGAGGGAGCTAATATATGTCTATATATAAAGAATTTAGATTTACAAGAAAGCAGCCTGACTGTACAGAAAAGCACACAGCAATGTAACACCACAAGCCTGGTAAAGGACAATGTCATACTATAGACAACAAGCAACACATAGGCAAATGAAAGACCTCATTGCCCTGTTTTTCTAGGATTAGCCTTCTAGCATGTATGCAAATACACCTTCAATCAAGCCAAATCCCTACAGCACTTACTGAGGATACTGGAGTTTTTCCCCTACAATGCCACTACTTCTGCATAGCGGTGGTCCCACTCATCCGCCACTGAATTTCCCTCAGTCTCGCCACTCATTCCGTATATCTCATGATATCACAACATCAGCATCACTTGTACAGCAGCCACAGTTGGCAAGGTACTTTCTGGTAAACATCGCTTTGAAAGAAAAGGGTAAGAAGGGCTAAGGAGCACATCTGCATAAATGCATGATTACTCTCCAGGGACCAAGAGTCCAGGAGTGTTCACTCATGCGCTTTTTGCTAGAGTTCAGAAAAATAAAGCAATCTGCTGGATTGTATTAATAAAAAAAGGAAAATAAATTTAAAAGCACATGCCATTTTAACTAAGCCCATCATTTATATCACTAGGTGTACAAGACGTGATCAGCCAACTAGAAATAATCCAGCTGGCTGGAACCAAGCGACAAAATGCTCATCCCATTTCTTTGTCTACCTGCTACATAATAATAAGAAGGAAAAAAAAGGAAGCAAGAAAAAGGCAAAAGAAAAAAAGCACCTCTAGTTCTGAAGAGTTTTACTCAAACTCAACTATCCTTCTGAAGCTACACTGATTCATTTTCGCCTGTAACTGAAGCAAAGATAATCCTTGCCAACAGGGTGGGAGTACAGGACAGAGAATGATAAAAATAAACTAGACTGAGATTTTAAAACTCTTCCACCCCTCATACATATCATACTTCAGTCTGGCACCCCAACCCTATCACCAGTCTTTCTGAATTCACAACCACACACAGCCTCTCACTTCCAGCTTGATCACCAAAGCCACTGGTCAGCCAATGCTCTGTATCCACCCTATGCATTATTCCTGATACACTGAAGTCCCAGAGTCATCCCTAATGCTCACCTCATTGTCCCAAGAAATCCTCAACAAGAAACATTCAGGATCCAAAAACACCCTACAACTGTAGCAGAGATAGAGTTCTGAAGACACAATAGATTCTACCTCTGCTGCTCATCTTCCAAAATGGTTGTTGCTCTCCCACGGTGCTTTGTAAGGACCAACGCCAGGTGGAGGCCCTTTCTCTTTGAAAAAAATGCAATTACTGACTTCCTTGACTTCCTGCTGATTCTTGTTTATGAATAACAGCCAGCCTTCCCCCTTGAGTTATCAATTAGCACCTCCAGTCAAAAAGAGGGAAAACCACTTACCAGCTGTATTGTAACTTTAGTGAGGGCTTTAATGCAGTTTCTTACTTATAAAGATTCGTATAAAGTGAATACCCTATTGTATCTAGAGTGAAAGTTAACTGCCATTCATCATGATTCTGGGACTCTAAACAGCATGACTACACTAGAAAACAATGTTGCTTGAAAGGTAGTAGGAAACAACGTTTTTCTAACCATTTTTCACTTTTGCCTCCTTTTTGATGAAAACAGAAAACATAATGACATTTTGCAACAGCATGCTGTTTTCAACACGCTTTTATATCCAAAAAGAAATCTCTATACAATTGTAATACTTAATTTCATTGTGTTGAAATGAAACATCCTGAAAAAAATAATTTGCACATTTTAATCCACAATTGGTGTCTTCCACTTGTATTTCTTTTAGTTAAAAATGCTTAAAATTAAAATATTTTATTAAACATTAAGACTAATCCTTTTTTCCTATGAGATTTTAGAAATATCACAAGTAAAAAGAAGGAACAAACAAACCACACAAATATCTTGAGCTGAAGCTTTACTGAAATAAGTAATACTTGCCATAAATTGATTTTGTAGCAGTACATTTAATGTATTCTTTGTAATTGATATTACAATACATAGTACTACTGTCTGTCTCAAAAATACTATTTTAAAGGGGGAAAAGCAAAACTTCAGATAAACAGCTTCTGGTTCTTTCAACATCTGACGTTCAAACGCCACATGTTTTTAACATTCCCTCTTCAGTTACTGAGACTCCGTATACCCAGCTTGAAAATAGATGAAACAACCACTGCGTAACATTTGTAAAGCTCAACAAAAAAAACAAAAAACAAACCAAAACAAAAAGTTTTAATAGCTTGCATTTGTTGATGCATTTCTTCCCAAAGTATTTTACAAACAGAGGACATCTGTGAAATTTTATAGTTGGGGAAACAGATTCAGAGATGTAAAAACTCATAAAAGAAGTTAATGAGCAAAGACCATATGCAATTCAGGCCTTTTGTTCCTCATCTCTTCTTTTGCCATGAGGAAGCACTCCCTTTTTTGAGGTCTTTGTTAGAACTGCCAGTGTACTCACAGAAATATTAGTCATCTCTTTACAGTACTTTTTTTTTTTTCTTTAAGCTAGACTAGCACTTAGTCTGTCTTTAAACAACAAAAGTAAGAGTGGTATGTTGAAAGAAGCTTTACAAGGAATTGGAGAAACCTCTGTGGAAGTCTGTCTAATAGCTCTGCAGACGGGAAGACTGGAAACAGAGAGCATGGTGTAATCCAAACAAATATTTTTCAGGGTGAAGAAGAGGAAAAAGAGGACATCAGCATTGTCTGGCATCACTTCAGTCTATAAAGCAGCACAGACACTCTCAGCAACTGTAGAGCTCCTCTGCTTAGATCAGGGTTGTATATGGTCTCACCATTTTGGCTTCTCAGACTTTGCTGGGGATTTTAAGCTCTTCAGATCAAACTAATTGCCTGACAGTGATAAAACTCCCTGATGAATCATTTGCACGTAATTTGGCTAAGTACTTAGTGTGAAAAAGAATTGCCAAAAATTTTTAGAAATTCAGAAAAACTTTGACCATTATTTCTTGAAGTAATTTAAAGTCTAGAGGTTTGGCAGACTTCTCTGCTTTCTCTGAGTAGGCCACAGAGAAAATTCTCTCCATAAATATCAGATCCTTTGTATTCCCATCAGTGACTAAAAAGTCCCTTCTTTCCCACAATATCCTGCTGTACTTATTTGCCTTGTCACAAGCTGATAACCAGAAGTGAAATATTAACAGCAAGGATTGATTTGATGACCATCTCCTCCACACAAAGATACACATTGCTCTCTGATTACTGTTTCTGAAATGAATGCCCCTTTGACTTGCAGCTTTGATCTTTCAAATATATTAAAAACTTAGTTAATTATGCTGTCTATTAAAATGATGTTAAGGTTATCCTAAGAATTAGATTTTTTTTTCCTTGCTATACAAAGTGTTTTTGCAGGATGTGTTAAATTAACGTGGGAGGTGATGAGCACTTCAGAATAACATGTTCCTATTTTTCAGGATGCTAACTTTAGAGGAGATTCCTACAGGAAAAAAAACAACAAACAAACAAACAAAAACATAAATGCATGAATTGTTTATATTCTAGGCTTCATCCAACATCTATCAAAGTCAATGGAAAGGTGTCTTTATTCCTGGAGGAACTTGCATTCAGCCTTACAGAGACTCAGAGACTAATTTTCTTTCTTTAAATACGTTTCTGACATCCTGTCCTCATATTTCCCCACCCCATTTAAGAAATGTGATCACAGCTGATGCATTATAACATACCTTTGAAGACTAAGTTACACCAGGGTCCACTTCAGAAGAGCTTTGGGTCCTCAGAAAAAACAATCAGGTAAGCCAAATGGTTTCATATTTAGCACAAGCAATTCCCATCCACCAAGTGCACATCATTGACTTGGGAGGGACTTCCAAGTGAAAAACAAGATAGTACCAGTAAGACTTCTCCAAGATTATTGGGAATCTCTGATCTAGTATATTGTAGTTACATATCATCTATTAGGTTCAGGAAACTGTTGAATTCAGTATGTCATTGGACCTTAGTATCGGAAAAATTGGGTTCCTTTGAGTGTTTCCTAATGGCTAGGAACTGAAGCTAATGCAAATGTCAGTTTCTAGATTTTTGGCTACAATTTAAGAAGTGATCAGTAAACCCCAACAAAAAAAACTCAAACAAAACCCCCCAAACCCACCAAAAAATAAAAAACAAAACAAAACATAACAAACCCAAACAAAAAAACCCCACCAACCAAACAAAAAACCTACCTTGCCATCCAATATATGAAAAAACAAGGAAATCTGTCTAAGTTCTCATAGGTTTTTAGAGTGTGTAGTTCCCAGCATCCCTTTGTCCACATAGTTAACTAAACTGGAGGTAAGACTCAAGTCTCTCGCTCTTATAGTAAGGAACTAAGAGGGAGATATGGCACAGAGATGTCCAGGTCCGTGCTGCAGCAAACGCAGAGATTAAGTACTCTGAGAAACACTGACTCTTTCTTTCATTCTTAAAGTGATAGGGTAAAGCAAAGTAAAAACTCAGCAGTTTCTAGCTTTGGAAATTATTTTGCAAAAGTTAAAACATTTCAGTTGTGGTTTGAGGCCAAGAATGATTTGTGTCTTCTTAACACTACATATTAATCTATACAAGTTCACTAGTTTAGGTCTCTCAATATAAGAGAAAGCCAGAGCATTCTTCACATAAAGCTGCTGTAACTGCCTTGTGTAGAAAATTGGCTCATAGGACTAAACATTGGCAAAAAGCCTAAAACAATACTTGTCCATGAATGAAATCTATTAAGCATGAAAGAATTATAGGTCAGAGCAAAGCAAGGATGAGTGGTGCAGTGTGGGCTTCGTTCAGATGAATATATATGGAGGTTGCATGACAGAGCTGAAAAACTCTCATATTGCAGAGAAGTTGAAGAATAATAGTAATGAAACACTTTAAAGAAAATGTCTACTCAAGGGCATCACAGCATTTCTGAAATTATGAAAATAAACAGGTGAAGTCAGATCCTTCTCATGTTTTTCTCAAAGTTATTCTCATATCCCACTGAAAAGCCCCTTCACCCTCAAGCATTTTTTAAAAAAGACAAAACACTGCCACACCACTGGAAGGAGTGGAAAGCTTAAAGAATTTTTTTTTTTATTCTTGATCAATACAGTGATGGTGATGTGTTCTACCAGATGATGTGTCTATATAAAAAGAAAAGTATTTTTCCATGAAGTTATTCCAGTATAACATTAATAAACATTTAGAAGCATCAAAGAAACACAAGTATAAGAAAATATCACAGTGAAGAGAATTCTCCATCTAATTTCTGCTGTGCTTTTTAAGAGTTTGAGAAATAAAATTACAGACTCGTCTAACCTCAGCCTCAGGACTGCAGATCACTTTTGTCAGTGGGTCAAGCTGTTTCCATGCATATTTTACAATGGACACCTCTACCCAACCTTTCTGGCATTGGAGGTGATGGGCTGCGTACTTGCAGCTCAGAATGAAAGTCTGCTTTCTAATTCTAGCCAATTAGGTGGTGGGAGGCGGTAGGAGGAACTAATTGAAATGAAACCTGAACAAGCTAGTGACACCTATGTAAATTAATCAGAAAGACTGATGTTTGATTTACACTCAATGAAGATTCAGTTGACACCTGTGAGATATTCCCAGTCATGAGACATGTTGTCCTTTCTTCTTTCAATCTAAACTTACAGGTCATCCTATCTACAGCTGTTTGGATACAGCAAGGTTGACGAACTCTTCCACAAGACTGGAGGCATTTTACTTTTATGGATAAAAAAATAAATAAATAAAAAATATATCAAATCGTCCTGAAAATAGTCAAAATTAATATTGTGATTTCTGGTGCTGAAGAATCAAGATTAAGCCCATCAGGGGCAATATAAACTACCAATATAAACCAGACCCAGGTATAAAAACATTTGATAACAAAGACTCAAACCAGAGACAACAGTTGTAAATGCTGCTTTCTTTCCACAATTTAAATTACTAAGTAATATCAATAACTGATTTCTAATCCAGATACCATGATGTCCAGGGAAATACAACTGCCAGAAATGCAGCACAAATTAGTAGTCTACATGTACTGGGGGGTCTGTCTACTGCAGAAGACTAATGAAGTTTCACTTCTTGTAAAAGGCTATTATTGAAATCAGCATTTTCTTGTGACTCAGCGGCTGCCAAAATATCTGCTTAATATCAAATCAGACAGGCCAGCTCATCCTATTTGGTCTATAAGGAAAGAGAAAAGGTTAAGCCAGAAGCCTGTCAACACTCTTGCTGATTCATGGCATGCCTTGTATAACTTCCTGCGAACATGCTTTCCAAAATATGGAGAAACCATTTTTTTGTTTGCAAAATTGTATAGATTCATTGAGTGATTAAAATGCCCCTTGCATAATGACATTAGTGACAGCTACCAGATCATTCTACCAACACGATGAGAAGAGTTAACAGTAAAACAACTAAATAAATCAAGCTGACATGCTGTCCTGCTTCTGTACTGATTTCAAACTGGTGCTGTCACACATCACTGAATTAAAAAAAAAATCCAAACAAAAAACAATACACTCTTACATCAGTCAAATATTGTGACACAAACTGGAACAAGTCATAAAATTGAAAGCTAACATTAATCATGAGGACTTTCATTCTGGCCATTGTAAATACAAAAGAAAAAAAAAAGCAACCACATGATTTCTCTCAAAATCCAATTGTCATACTGTGAGCTTTTATTTCCTGCCTTTTTAAATTGTTTTTATTCCAAATCATTATTTATAGAAAGGTTATATATATTCAGTATATGTTGGAAGTTTACTTGCTTCCTAATAATAATAATAATAATAATAATAATAAAGTGCAATACAGTGTGATATAATTAAATATAATTATATGTACACATATATGTCTATATAGTGTATATATAAAGCATCTCCACAACTGAACCCCTGATTTAGGGATGTTTTGTTGTCTTTAGAACAATTTTAGAATTTAGCTGCTCTGCAAAATACTTTTGCCTAGCTCTAGTCAGTCTTATGACATAACAGCTATTGCACAACTGTAAATAAATAAGATGTAAAACGAGGAGGATTAAGAGGCTATGCTCATACTTTGCAGGAAGACTCAGGAATTTGAAAAGATTTGAGCAGATTTTTTGCCTGAGGATCTATCACAGCTCTGGAAAGGATTTGTCAAGTTTTACCTCAAAATTGGCCTACGGACATAACAGCTTCACTGAATCCGTACATTAAATCATCATCCAGTCAGGTTATTTAGTAAATTGAGAATAAAAGAGAACAAACATCAATGCAATGAAAAGATTGTTCTTTAACCTGAGAAATGGCCAAATTCATCACAGATAGTCATTATATCTAATAATCTGGTAATAATGGCAATTTGTAAATTGTGGGATATAACTAGAAACACACGTGGGAAGGAAGCATGAAAATGCAGAGAGATGAGCATTTGTTCACATCATTGTGGTACAACTACGCAACAGAAACAGTAACAGAGGGCAACAGTGCTAGGAGGGCTTAAATGACAAAAGTAATAAGCATGAAGCTTTCCAGAAATATGAACACATTTGTCGTGGAAAAAGGCTGGGGAGATTATTAAACAGAAAGGTGAAAAAAGAGACTTACAGAAAATGCTGGTGTTTACAGCAGGCTGAACATAACAGGGGGGGAAACGAATCAGTAACTTAAAATGAGAGCAGTAGGGATTAAGTTAGCAGCGGGTCTGATAGATATGTCAGTGGGACTTTGATCAAACATGAATTGAAAGTCAGCAATAAAGAGACAGATTTTGGCATTCCTGCTGGTTAAATAGTACTTGGATGTGAGAGTAACTCACTGCAGTCAGTGATGCTACACATATAGTGTATACATATGACCAATGTGAAGGGACTTTGTGCTTCAGGACAGCCCAACCATGTGCAGCCTCAATTTCTTCACTGGACCATCCCAGCAAAGCAGCTACAACAGAGCAATGCGAAGAGAATTAAGTCCTCTTCTCCCCAGTTCTGTTTTTACCCTTCTGCCTCTCCCACCTCTGAAAAGAACGCCCAGGTCCGTTGGTCAGACAATCACAGCACTGCATCACTGGCAATGTCGGGTGGGTACTCTGCTGGGTCCTTGCTCTTCACCCAGGGAAAATAGGGTGCAAAGGATGTTTTTCCAAGTCATTTATATATACTTGTTTCCTTAGTCTTTGGAGGTTCCTAGTTCATTCCTGGATTAGGAGATAAATCAAATTAAGGTGTAATTTTGTGTGTGCACATATGTAGGGAAAACACTTTTTTAATTTAGAACTAGAGAAACACCTTTCTGGTGTCAGATGCCTGTTCTACAGGCATCAAAACCATGTGCTTTTATCCCTCAGTAACTGCACTGTGTCGTGGCCCCCTTTTCACTGTAAATCCATAGTAGTTTATCTTACGGATTCCCACTCATGGAGCCTTTCCCACAGCTGCCAGCAGTGAACTCCCTAAGGTATACAGAGTCCCCTGTATCAGCATTCATCTCTCCTCTTATGTGCAGCATAACCATGCCAGGGCAATTCGTGGGCCTTAAAGGACAAGCTTTGATGTGTTAATCCTACAATATGTATGCGAGTGAGTTCAGAAACATGTACCATGCAAAATTCCTGTTAAATGTCCATGCTGGCAAAAACGGGCACAGCGTATATGCGCAACGAGTAGGCCTAGCCTCTGTTCAATATTTTTGCATCGCAAATTCATAATTTTTTATCCTCACAATTTTGGAGATTTTTTTCAGTCATAGCAAAACTGTTCCCTCTCTGCCTGCCAGGAAAATGTATTTCCATCCTTCTTTGGATAAAATATTTTTCTTTAAGAACATCTGCAATGAAAAAAGAAAAAAAAAAGACAATCCTACAAATCATCCTAGACTTACAGGCGCATCTCATGGACTCACTGCACTGAAGTCATTGAAGGTCACCACAGGATTAATATGGATGGATTAAAATAGGTAATAGCAATGTAAAAATGGATGAAGATATTGTAGAGCCGGGCAGAGAGAGGGAGGGAAAGGATGAAGCTTTTAATTATTTTTCAGTTTGAGGAAAAAAGAAGTGCTGGCCATAATGTATAACACTGTTATTTGTAGAAAGGAGAGAAAATTGGTTTGTTTTAGGCATTTAAACTGTTTATATGAATTGAATTTATGGCTTTGTACAATGTACAGACCTTTTAGCCTGGTTTAAGGAAGCAGTGAGCATGTAATTGCATGTGTTTGGGGATGGGCTGGGGGTGGGGATGAGGTACCAGCCCTTCCCCATTTCTTCTTTGGGATCTGTTGGACAGTTTTCCACAAACATGGCAAAAGTCAAAGATGTCACAATAACACCTTTCTGAAAGGGCTTTGATGATGGCCAGGGCCATACGGATGCCCCTGGTGGCCTTGCAGAAGGGAATGCCACCGTGCAAGTTGAGGCTTCGTCAGGGATCAAAGAATTCACACTGAAGCTGAGTTTGAGATCTGAATTCAGACAAAACCAGCCTCCTTTGGCAAGTTTTGCCAGGTTCCTGGTGCCAGTTGCTACAGCCAGGACTCTTCCGGTGAAATAAATTAACTGGACTACATTTTAACAGGCCTGTTGCCATTTAGCCAGAGAAGTGGACAAGTAAGCACTAGCTCGTGCGATATCACCTCAAAATTGTATCTGATGCCTCTCATTCAGAGAGGGATTAATGGGTGATGAAGTGAACAGCTGACTGGATTTGTATCCACTTCTGCATGGTTTTCTTTTCATATTAATATTAGGAAGTGACTGTAAGATTTTGAATTAATCACATTTTGCTAAAAATGTATGACACATCATTGACTTCTAAAATAAAACCAAGACTCCTTTAATCCAAGTACTTCTCTTCTAAGTACCCCATTATCTGGGAAAATAGCTATTCTTCAAACCTCTGATTTGAGGAGTACATTTTAATTCCTAAAACTCTTAAGAATATCCATGTTTCTTTCTCTGTAACTGTAGAGCAAGCTTGCAACGTAACTGCTACTGTGATGAGATGCCCCAGCCCAGATGAGGGTGCTGCTGAATCGTAGTGAGAATGAATCTCTGACACATCATGGACAAGCAGCAGGTGGAGAAAATAACGAGAGTAGCTGAATCAGGAACAGAGTCAGTGTCTGCATGACAAGACGGTCCCTCATCTGGACCTTATTGCCCATGATAAATTCCAGTTTCATGGTTGCTGATGTCAGAGGGGCAAGGCAGAGCACAGAGGAAAAACAGGCTATTTGGGCATATAGGAAAGGTACATCACAGGGCATCAGCTACACAAAAAGGCTGAAGAATGTTTTTGTATGGAAGACAAGTTCCATGATAAGAAGGACTTGTCTGTTATCAGTGTGGCTATTGCTCAGATTTGTAGCTGTGTGCCAAAATATAAATGTCTTGCATTAAGACATCTTTGCCAACCTCTCAGCCTCAGACCTCCAGACCTTGTCATAGACAAGGTTATTAAAAAAAAAAAAAGATTCCTATGCCATAACTGCCTTCTTAGAGAACACCTCTGCATTTTTTTTTATCCCCTGCTCCAGTTCTCCTAGGAGGGATAACATTATCTTTAGTTCCGGACACTTCTGAGTGTAGACATACAACACATGTATGCATATTAGAGGTAGTCATCCCAGGCTCCCCCTTAACTGAATGATATATTGTGGAGTTCAGTACATAATCTGAGCAAGTCATATATTACTCTTATTTAAAAATCCATTTTCTTACTGGTTCCCAAAATCCCATCTGCTTTCCAAGTTGTGGGTTTGCTTTGATTTGTTAATTACTTTTTTTCCTTGATAGCGAGACACCAATCTATATTTGTGTGACTTCTTGGTTGGATTATTGACATTTTCCTCTGCTTGTCTAGTTTTAATTATGTAACCAAGCCACATTCAAGCTTTGACTCATTCCAAATTTGCCTGTTGCCACGTTTCCCCCATTTTGCATGCATTGTACAGAATTCTATTAAACACTCCATTGATTTTAAAATCCTTACTTTAGCATTTAAAAGTTTATGTGCTCTTGCTTGCTGGGATCCAGCAAAATTATAAGATCATGAACTTTTTTATTATTATTATTATTTTTCCCTGTCTTCATTTCAATCTAGAGTCTCTTATTGTCAAGTCTAAATCACTTGGATTTTTATACATAACCTTCAGAAATCATACTCAAAAGCTGCTGAGGAAATCCAGTCCAGATTAAGTATGAAATCAGTTTTCTTTTCAAGTACAGATTATCATACACCAAGCTGGTAGGAAGGGAAGTTGTCTCAATAAAATCAATGGAGGTGGCTGAGTTCTCTACCAAAATAAGCATCCAAATACCTGCACCACTCCACGAAGGAAACTACTGAACCAGATCTTAAGAGTTATAAATCACCATGTTTATTACATTTAAATTGTCAACCAAGTTCTTTTGCAGCATTTCCACACACTTCATGCGTGTAAAAGTGTGAGACATCACGTGCTTTGTGTCCCACAACACAGCCATCCCTCTGCATGATGTTTCAGGCAGCAAACATGCAGAACAGGTTGGTTGCCAGTACTGGCACCAAGAACCCCTGCTTTGAAGAGCTCTTCAAGGCAGCACGCTCCTCAGTCACAGCTTTAAATGATGGTTTTTGGTTTTTTGCTATGGTTCCATGCATGTTATGTGACCTGCCAATTTGCCCTTTCTTTTCCCCTCTCACCACCTGAGGGCAATGCTTGGAGTTCCATAGGTTGGTAGAGAAGAAATATGGACTTTATCCTGAGTGTACTCTCTGTTGGCTGGGATAGTGCTCTAGGTCATTAGGGGTAAAACTGCCTTGTTCATGTGTCCAAAGAATATTAAAAACAGAAGAGTGGTTAGTAGAATGCACGACTATGTTCCTGTTCCTTGCTAGTACCAATAAACAGTGTTGCACTGAAGTTATTGGTGTGATCTAAGAAGTAAAATCAATTTCAAGATTTCAAGATAAGCAAGGAAGTACGTACAAATTGGAAATGGATATCAAAAGAGAACAATTAGTCATGCGGAAAAATTATCCTAATTGTATCACAACTAAGAAGAAACACTTAGAAAAAGACCAGTTATCTTGGGAAAACAGAGTGTGAAGGTAATAACAGGGTAACAAAAAATTAGCAAAGATATTGAGAGATAGTTTCCATCTTATACATGGACATTTGCTTAAAATTTTTATCAGATGGACACAGATGGGAGGCAAAGCATTAGAAACATCATGAATAATGTATGAAAATGCTTATTCTGAAGTGTGTAAAGCATGTGTGGAAGAGGGAGGAGAGGAATGAAAACATGAGGGAGCAACTCTATAAACTCTCAGGTCCAAGTCAGAAGAGATTTCAGTGAGACTCAAAACCCCAAAACCTATCAAAGTAGGAGCACCATGGAAAGAAGAGACCCAAGAGATGCTACTTTTCCAAGGTTAAATCTATCAGATAATACTGTGCTGTTGCCATGAGGAGTACTGAATAATCTTTTTTTACCCCAGGAAATTATTGAGTTTAAGGCCCCTATTAGAGTCCTGGCTTGGGAGCCTCAGCCAGCTCAGGAGTACGTTGCAGCATCAAACAGGTAAGCACACAGTTCTGAAGAGCTCCATGTTAAAAGGTAGAACATAGCAGGTGACAGAATTCAATCTAACACAAAGAATTGGCTGTCTTGGCACAAAATGTATGTGAATAATCTATTGTCGAACAGCCATCCCATACCATCACCTACCCAGTGCAGCTGGACGACTAAAACATAGTTTTCTCTTACTAAAACCAAAACAGATAAGGAAGGGGCAAGAGGTGAATAGGAGAGGGAATTAGAATTTTAGTCTAATAAAAAAATAAAAAGCTCTTTTTTTTTTTGTTGCTCTCTAAAATGAAAAAAAAAAAAAAAAGCAAAAGGGAGTAATTATCAAAAAATACAGGCACCAAATTAATTTCAACATTTCAAAGCATAGTAAAATGAAATGTTGTATTTGGAAAATGTTCAAAATTTTTTCAACTGCTAAATACCAGCTTTGTTTTCCAGATCAAAATATTTTTGCCAAAGATGGCATGAATTAATCAGTTATTGTTCTAAAATATGCATTGAAAAGAAAGTTTTAGAAAATGGAATATTAGACCCCCAAATTTTGCCCATGACAGAGGACAGCCTGATGTCTATATTCAGGTCTATATACAAACGCTGACTTCAAGCAATCTACTGGGCAACCTGAAATAAAACAAATGGTATTTCTCATGCATTAGGTAGAGGAGGAAGGGATACATTCAGACTGAGACACAGAGCAGCAAGGCTCAAGTTATTGGCAGAGTGATGAAGTTGCGTACTGTCAAGCTGTAGGCAACATACAGAAAGGGGAAAAACAACCTGCACGTTTTCTAATTTCTGGCATCTAACTTGCTGGCTATACATTCTGTAAACCATGAATGAAATATTTTATAAGAGGTAGTGATTAGAAATGATTGGCACAGAAGTTAATTTTATTTCCCTAAATGGAATTCTGAATTAAAAGAATTATTTTACCTTAAAAAACCTTGCCACTAACAAGAGAATCCTAAATAAAAAAGCTTGTCTCCTCCGTTACTAAGAAGGAAAGGACTTTCAATTACAAAGATTGGAGTGAAGACTCAAAAAATGGAACACAAAATCAAAAAGTACATGATTCTCCCAGGAAAAAAAGCATTTTTCATTCAACTCTTGAAAGCATCCTAATATTAAAGGAACTATGAAATTAACACACTGTTACAAGTCACATCAATTACTGAAAAAATCAGTAAATAACCTTGTTCCTACTGATTGCATTTTCAAGGCAAAAAAAGCCACTGAAAAACTTATTTCTAGCATTACCATGAACTGTTTTTAAATATATGACTGAACTAGTAGTACCCAGATAAGGATTAGGCCAGCTCTGAAGAGCTGGATGTTTTTTCCTGTCAGATTCCCTTCTGCTCTTTCTATTTTTAATAGGCGATATTGTATTCCAGTTAATGAAATAGTATTGCAGAAAGATAGACAGGTTCTTACATGGTTTTCTCCAAAGCACACATTCAAGAGATCCTGAGGATCACTGCCATTAACAAGTATTTTCTGAGTTCCCACCAGAGCTGCCTGCCAACTCATGACATCTTGAAACTATAATCTAAAAGTAGCCTTAAGAGTATTCCACAAGGTTTGGACACCAAGGAGGAGAAACAGAGCTGGAGATGTCACTGCTATCCTCAGTCAGTGCCTCGCTTGACAGGCAGACAGTAAATCCTACAGGACTTGTCACCGTGCAAAAACCTACTAAGGGTACCAAAAGGAGGGTAATGTCTTATATAACTGCAGTGAGCCCACCACCACCACGCCAGTTCAGCTACCAGAGCTCAGTACACACACATCTGCAGAACAGAAATGGCACTGACTTTGGAAATTACACTACGATTTCCCTGTAAAAAAGCCCACAAAGACGTTCTTCCCATCTTGTCCCAGAACTGTTGCAGAATACTTTAAGATTCCTCTTCAACAAAGCACGTAAATGCACCTCTAAATCAAAGCACCAAGTGAGGTGGCTAAGAGACTTCAGAGCTTTTCAGGTATGAGGCAATCAGCTGTTGACAGGTGGATGGATGGGCACCACTGCATGAAGATTTAGTGGTGTTTTTTCATCTAGTTTGTTGGAAATGTAATGTATCTATTAAATGCCTTGTCGTTATCTTGTGTCTCTTCTGTCTCTGATGGTGAAATTATGAGATGGACATGTTCCTCCCTCAAAACTTCAAAATTTCCTAAGTTGATAATATTCTCAGCAAAAGATCGTAGCGCCCAGATTTGCATTCAGTAAAAACCTCATTCTCATGGCTACACAAAGTTCCAGAAGCCATAAGATAGATTTATTAGGGACAGCTTCATTATCTAATTACTACACCCAATAATTGTACATCTTCAATAGTCAGGAACAATTGAATTCTTTTTCTGTTTTCTTTTTTTTTTTTTTTTTACCCCTGATATCTCCAGCACTGCCAAAACCTATGGCGTGCATTCAAGAGCTTATTTATTTATGCATATGGCTTGCATATCTCAAGGCTAGATGCATAAATTTTTAAGAGCTGACATGCTCTTCGGGGAAAAAAAGTTCCCCCTCTGAATTATTCTATTCACACTGCAGCTATCCGCTGCTACCCCTTGTTTATCTGCTCATTACTGTGACTGAAAATGAGTTTGTCAGGAGAAATATAATTTAAAGAATGAGAACACGAACATAGAGGGCATCTCGATAACTCAGCAAATACACAAACTTTTTTTTTAAGACCCAGAGATAAACCTTTTTCTCCTAGCATTCTTTCAAAAGGGAATATTTTTCAAAGCTTTTGTGGAAAAAATCAGAATAATTTTTACACAAATGCTCTGGAAGCTGTTTTGCCTTGCCGTACATGGGCTTTGCCTTCCACGTAAAGAAAAAAGGATCATCAGAATAATCACTTCTGAAGAGGCTCAGTATTTTATAATTTTAACCTGTTCCAACCCTGAAGTGTGGGTCAAATAATTTTTTATTTGGAAGAATGTCTAAGTCTCATCACAAATTCTAACAAATCAAAACCTTTTCAAATCTCCATTGATTTTAGTGTGCATGTGTGTGGTGGGGAAGAGAGGAAGAGGGAATGAGATAGCAGATCATGCTCTGGGCAAATTTTGCTGCCCAAAGTAACACCTTAAGAGTTTTTTATCATTTTGTTATATAGTTTATCCTCTTCCTGTAACAAAAGGGCCCTTGCAAACAGGCTCGTGGAGAGCTGGCAGTAGGTCTCCCCAGCCACCTCCAGTTCTGACCTTCCCTTTATAAAAGTGATTATGCACCAAAATGGATTCAAGCAGCTAGTGATGTAAGGAGCTGCTCCTGTGAGCAGAAGAGAGAGGTGCCACCATCTTATGATAGAAGTTCTATCTAAAGCAGCAAAAGATCTCTCCTCAGCTGAAATCCAGTAGTTTGAATCAAGTTATTTTCCCTAGGACATGCCAAGGAACAAGCGTTGTGCCCTGTGCTCCAGTGGACCTCTGCTTGTCTGCCTCTGGTCCTCCAATTTCAGGACCAACAGCAGTGGCAGGTGTTGAAACAAGACAAAACAAGAAAAGCACTTTCATACATCACCAGGATAAATTAAGCCCCAAATTATGCTAAATCACACCCAGAAGAAGATGGAAGTGCATTTAATCTATTAATTGCACCCAGATCCATTAAGCAGTCAAAGCCATCATCTTCTTCCATCAGCTGAAATTTGCAAGTGGTCTTCAGACAGGATCAAAAAAATCACCTCTCCTCAATTTACTCACCAACAAACTAGGAAAAGAGACACTCTGTCTTGCTCTTTGCTCATATTATTTCTGCTGTTACCTATATTATGGCAGCACTAGTCCCTGTCTAGATCAGGATGTCCCTTTGTCAAAACCAGGAGGTCCCCATGTAAGGTGCTGTGCAAATATACTGGTTGTCTCCATTCCAGCTACTTTACAGCAATTCCTGGACACCTGCATTTATTCCAATGACTCCTTCATTTTGACACGCACATTTTGTAACCCTGTTGTTAACTGGCCTACGTGCGTCAGCAGCATATGTCTGCTGACACCAGCCTCAGGCTATCAGCTGAGGCAAATGATAGCCTTTCCTAGAGGTTTAATATCATTTCCTAGAGACCTAAGCCAACTAGATCCATGTGTGTCACAAGAGGGAAGGTAGGGATGGATACTACAGAAAAATATGTTACGCAAATTAAAAGTTTGCAGTGACATGTGTGTCTGAAGCTGTTAGAGACAAGACCTGTTCTTAGGACAGGTAACCCCAAATCTGTCAACTAGAGAGATTCTTGTCCATGAACCAAGTGATCTAAGACATGATAGTGGCTGAGATGGACTCGTGTCTAAACCTGGCTAGTAATTCCTGCTTTCCTAAGTTTACAAATCATAATGCCATAGAATCATCATAGAATGGTTTGGGTTGGAAGGGGCCTTAAAGATCATCTAGTTCCACCCCCCCTGCCAGGGGCAGGGACACCCTCCGCTAGATCAGATTGCCTAAAGCCCCATCCAACCTGGCCTTGAACACTTCCAGGGATGGGGCATCCACAACTTCTCTGGGCAACCTGTTCCAGTGCCTCACCACTCTCATCATAGTGAAGAATTTCTTCCTAATATCTTATCTAGATCTACCCTCCTTTAGCTTAAAACCATTACATCTTGTCCTGTCACTATATGCCCTTGTAAAAAGTCCCTCTTGGCTTTCAAATCCGGAGGAGAATAGCTCCAACAAAAGGCTGGTAGACCTGGCTGTGTCAGCCTGAGTTGAATTTAAGTGCATGAAGTCCATGTAGGGGGTTTTTTGGCCTTTGTGTGTGTTTGTTTTTCTACATTTCTGCTGCCAATTTCACCCCTGACCAGACAAACCAACAGACATTTTTTGTTGCAAGGTAAGGCAAGTCAATAAACAGACAAGTTAAGAGGGAAATATATGCTAAATGACACCTCCTTTTCCCCTGGATTCATTATTCTAGTGCTCCCCATCAGCTCCCAGATCGTGCTGTGACTGCAGTGTTGCTCATCTCAGACTGTAAAATCCTTTAAGTTAGGACCTTCCTTTCCATTGCTTCATAAAAACATCAGCCAGACCAGCAGCACCACATAAATACAATAAAATAATGATGATAATGGATGATAGTAATGATTAAAAATTCATATCCCCTCTAGACACAAGATCAGGAGATATTCACAGCTTCCCAATTTGACTCAGAAGGGACGAGAAGAAGATGTAGCAATACAGAAAAGTCAGGCGGAGAGCCACGATTGGGGAAAAAGCAATAACAACAACAAAAAGAAAAACAAAGACGAGTTCAAGGAATCCCTGGAGACCTCCAGCTTTTGAAGTCCCTTGCATGCACTCACAGCAAGGAGCCCATGACAGCTGCTGCCGTGTGTTTGATACCCTCCCGACTCCAGTTCTGTCATTTACCAAGCTATCCTGTCATCAGCCGGCACAGAAATAGAGCGTGTGTTACCCCAGGTCCCATCTTCGTTCCTCAGAAAGTCAAAGCCTATTCGTAGATCAGAGCTGTTTCAAATGCAAGTATGAAGAAACAGGCACACTGTCAAAGTAGTATTCTGGGCTTTTCCCCTTGCTTTGCTGATGCTGTAAGAATTGAGCAAACATTTCCAGATGAAAAACATTTGTAGTTAAGAAAATGAAGAGAAATATCGACTTAAAGTGCAGATTCTGCAACTTGGAGATATTAAGTGAATTATTTTATTTTTACTAAGTTTCTCAGGTTTTAAAGAGGCCAAAAAAAAATCTGCAGAAGTGAAAAATTACACTGTAAGATTTTGTAAATGTCTTTATGCCTTGTCTGTATTGCTAGACTAAGTGGCTGCTAACAGATACAGACTAATATTTGCACTCTAAGTAGTCTTCTCACACCTTACAGGTTGGTTTCTATTCCATGTGGGCATGTGGTCAGAGTGTTCTGACCTATTATTATTATTATTGCTTGTCCAGATGTGGTCCTCTCCCCTTCCACCTTTAAAGCTGATCCCAACAGGAAGTGGGACAGATTGTTGGAGTAGATTTATTTTTTTTTTTTNCCCCTCAAACCCAGGAATTGTTCTGTAAATCGATGGTGTCTCCTGGAAGGCAGATGTAAGTTCACATACCTTGCAGACAGACAGAATGTGTATCCTCTTCTCCATCCATCAGTGAAATTCTGAGCTACCAGCCACTAACACTGGCACTTTTCTGTAAATGCTTTATTGGTGCATAAATGCTCATCATAATTGAGATCTTATTTTTATTATTTTCATATCAAACCTATTTCACATTTAGCAATCACACATCTCCAGAAATTCTTAATTTAAGGGAACAATTGCATTTCCAGTGCAATTAGAATACAAAAGTTAGAGGTTCAGGAGTTACAAACAAAATCCAAACAGTCTAATTCCCACTACAAGTTCTGAAAAATATCCTCTCTAAAACCAAGACATTTTCATTGCATTAAAAATGTTATCAAAGCTCTAGTATTTTAAGACTTTGGTTGGTAGGTTGTTAAGAAATATGCCTATACATATAAGCAGCTCCAGTAGTATAAATCCAGTAAGTGTAACATTAACCAAACTGGGAATTTATAGTCAGCAGTATTTCATTGAACACACAAGAAAAGACAATTTCCAGGCAAAACAAATAATCTCTTTAAATGTTTTTCTGTGTATATCTGAGGACTCATCAGATTAATAAAAATAACAGCAGAGTGTCTACGGGGTTTATGTCCCTATAAAAAATGTTTCAGGGAGTCTAATATCTTTTGTTATGACAAAAGCAGTTGTTATTAAACAATCACAATTTGATTTTATGCTTTCAAGAGGAGTACTTATGTACAAAGCTAGCGTGCTGCAGAACTCTTGTTAGCTTTACTGAAGTGTGCATGCATAATATATAGTTGCTGGAAGTGAAAAAGAACTGCTAAACTAAACAGGTGGGAAAGAGCTGAAAGAGAGAAGGGAGGGAGAAAAAGACTAAAGTGTCTTTAAATGTTGTCAAAGCTATATCAAAAGTCTGTAGAGATATATATAAGTATGTATACTGTGACAAAGTTTTGCGTTGCTAAAGGCAGATTCAGAAAAATGAGCTTTTCAGTAAAAAATCCACCTTCTCCTCTTAGCAGAAACCAAATTCTGATATTCCCCACTATGCTACTGTTATTTCATCAGGGTGTCAGACATCTAGAAAATTTGCCACAGTGTTTGAAGATCTTTTTGATTTCTTGAACTCTTCTTTTCTTCCATACTTCCTTATTCACCTTATTCAGGATTTGAGTTTCCAGTTCCCAATCGGGGCACAGACTCATGTGATGGAAATGTTCATGAGAGACAGGATACCATCCTTCCCAGCCCCAACTGTATTTACTTTTATTTTTAATTCTCATTTGTTTTCATTCTTTGGTATGTTTTCTTACAAACATATCAAACTCTTACAAACTCTTTACGCTGTGCTTCCCTAACATGCATTTTGGTCATTAGTCCGTGCTGCACCAGAGCTATCAATCTACTGGGCTTGTTCTCCTCTATAGTGCTTTCTGCATCCCTCTTCTCTGGACTGGGAAGGAAACACCAGCAGACTGGGTAGCCGGGGAGCTCACAGAGAATTTATAGCCTTGAGAAGGGTAGATTCTCCCCCAAAAAGAGCGGAACAGACGGGTCATATCATTATTGAGATGGCAGCATCACAGTCATAAGCAGTCATTAACAAACATTAAAAAAATATATATTTTACCCAGTCTCCTTGAGACTAGGGCACTCACTAGAGACAGGCAGACATAAACATGAGGCTGCTGAGAAACAGCAGGCTATAGCCTATTCTGAAATGGACTTCTCTCTTCTGATTAAAATTGTTCCCTTTATATAAACACATGCCACAATTTTAATTGGAATAGGGAAAAAAAAAATGAGTCTTCCCCTTCTAAGCTGAGCAATTTTGTTGCTTCAAGAAGTTCATTTACCACCGTCTTCCTTCATGAACTCCAAGGGAGAATGAGATTAATTTTCCTTCCTAACTAGCTGTAGTAGGAAAAGTTTGGTCATTGAAGGACCTTTTACCTTTATTTTAAGCTCTAACCTTTTATTGCTTTTTAGATTTCCAGATGCCAGGTACTGGTATAATACTGCTAATTACTTATTTATTTTTGAGGGGGATGCTGAAGAGCAATGAAAAATCAAGTTAAGAAGAGTAGCACAATATTAGAAAGGTATGAAAAGGCTCACAGAAATGTCTTCTAAGGCTTGAAAAAAAGGTATGATTGTGGGATTCAGAAAGCTCAATTTGCTTAACTGATCAGAAAAGGTGGGTGAGAGGTGACTCGGCTGAAATATGTAAGTATATCTTCACAGAAAGGAACTATGGTGCATAAAGAACACTTTAATGGTTTGGGAAAGGCATGACCAGAGCCTGGAAACTGAAATCAGATAAGTAATAGTGAAAAATTTGCTACTTACATGCTTGACAAAGAGATTGACTAAGAAACTCTTGAGGAAAAGTGTAGAACCTTCATCACCTCTTCAAAGCCATGTTTTGATGTCTTTCCTTAACCAAGTCTTACTTTATGCTCTGAAATTGCCTGTTACAAGGAGAACTGGGTGGAATTCAATGCTCTGTGGTATAAGAGCCCAGACATATACATCTCAGGCCCTTCTAGCCTAGACAAATCTGGGACTCATTTCAAAGAGGAGTAAACTAATTAGAAAATACGATTTCATCCTGTATTATCAATCCTGTAGATTGAGATAGCTGATATTGTGAAGATCAGTTCCATTGTTCAAGGCCTTGGCATTGCAAGAACATGGCTGAAAACAGCAATTTTACGAGCGTATATCACTTTCCATTTCTTGAACTCCCAGGGTATAATCAACCAAGATGTCATTTATTGATTTTTTAAACTATTCATGGTGATAATGTGATATAACTAGAGTGCCTTCTCATGTTTTTAGATGTAAAACTACATCGAAAATTAGATGGTAAAATTTGCAAGCTATAAGTACAAGGCACTACTGATTTTCACCAATAAATAAATAAAAAATCAGTGAGAAATGATGCACTACTTCTGAATATCATTTGTCCACCTACATGGTGGAGGGGAGCAATTGTTTAACAATACACACTGAAAAAAAATTATAAAACACTTAGTTCATGAAAAAAATATGAATAGCATGTCCAGCTGAAAATGGAATGGGAATATAGCTAGAGAGAATGGAGACACAAATTGGAGCAATCTGTTATTAAGAAATAAGTTGAGAATTTTCAGGCTTCTTTTTTTTTTCCTGCAGAATAACAGAGATGAAGAAGAATCTAAATTATTTAGACTGCCTCCAGGCTACGTATGGGGAGCACTATTTTAAAAAGCTTGGGTTTGTGCTCTGGGATTTTATTGAAAGGACAAAATAAAATCCAGTTCTCTGGCTGGTAGCTCATTAGCTGCAGTCCAGAATCTGGGCCATTACCTGTGACCTGATGATTTATTAGAGTGCACTATGAAAATGCTGGAGACCTGCAATGGGTTTGCTATATATTGTGGACCTACCTGCTGCACCCACATCCCTCCCTCTGGGTTCCATCTACCCAAAAACTAATATCGAGCTTTGTGGTAAAAAAATGCTGGGGCTGCTGGGGAAGTGACATGGAGGAGGGCAGCGTTCCAGAGGGCCAAATTAATTTCCCTAGGGATCCCCTGCTTGTAAAATCCCATAAACAAAATGTCACTTTTCATTCGCTAAGCCACTTTGATTGCTAACAGCAAACACATGCCTTACTTTGGCATAAAGCTCTGCACCATCAAATTAAATAATGTTGGGTTGTTGGGTGTTTTGTTTTTTTTTTTCTTTCCCCCCCTAACAATCTGTCTCACACATTCCTTGGCTGCCTTTAAAAGTCACTTGTAAAGTTTCACACTTGCATGCTGCGAACAGCAAAGCTGGAAAGCTCTGTGTCTCCAAGGATCAATAAGCTTTGAGTTGTTTTGGTTCAAATGGGGTGAAGGAAGTCCAGCAATTGACAAGTGCCATCTCATGGTGATTGCAGGAAATGAAAAGGAAGGTCTCCAGATGATACCTGATGGGTGAATGGGAGCATCACATGAAGGCCTAATAAAGTTACACATCGCTTACACTTGAAGATATCAGAGATTCAGTAACAGAAATTACACGTGAAATACTGTGAGGTCACTACTGGTATAACAACAAAACTGAATCCTAATATGCTATAATACCAAAGCGTTCCTTAGTGTTAGCATCCAGCTATCTTCAAAAGTGTATGTTAATGCCAGCTGAAACAGTATATTGGGGGGGTCTGGCTAAAAAAGCACAAATCTGTGCTGAAAACCTGGCTTACAGAGGAAAAAGCACAATATAGTCACACTGATAGGGTTAGTTCCTAAAGCAGGCAACTGGTCAGACAAAATAGTTCTCAAAAAAAGAAGTCTTAGTGTTTGAGGTGGTGTTGGAAAGAAGAAGTTTCTGTGAGAATAAATTTTGAAGAATTTCCCAAAGTAAAAGATTTTTTTAAAAAAATTCGTAGTATTTTTAGAAGAATACATAGAACAAAATGTTTATACTTAGAGCAACATTAATCTCCATGTCCTTCTGTAGATGTTATGGACCTCTAGGTCCTAATTATCTCAGAATGCTTTGCTGTAAGAAAGGTCACTATATCCTGGGCTCCACTGGTTTCCTTGTGGGAAGAAAAACCAGACTGGAAACACAGGGGTTTCTTTTGGAGCATAAATTAGATATTTAAACAGTTCTAGGAATAATTCTTACCTGATCAGAACTAAAATATACCTTCAGAATGACATGGGAAACCCAGCACCTCTCCATCAGCCCCAACTGTGTCTCCTCTCCAGTTTCCCTTGAAGAGCAGCAAGTGGGTCAGCCTGTTCCGCACAGCCTCTGCCTGAACAGCTGAGTGCCACCGCTGGATTCAGCTCAAACCAAGCACAGATCCACACTGCCGCAGTAACTACACGGTGCTCCAATTACCAGTGCTGTCTGCCACACAAATCCATTCATACTACAGAAGTTATTGTCTGATACAAATCTGCAGGGTACAAAAAGATACACGTACAGTTTCCTTCGTGTATTTTTAGTAGCTATTTTTTCCCCCTTCTCAATTAAAAAAAAAAAAAAAAAAAAAGGAGAAAAAAAAGGAAAAAAAAAAGGATAATAGAAGTTGAACAGAGGTAGATGTTGGTATTATTATGTGGGCACAAATTACATTGAGTGTTGATTCCAATACCTAGTACTAATTACTCCCACCACCTTATCTAGAAATAATTAGTGAACATCCTCTTGAGAATAGTAGCCCTGATTCTTCTCTTTCCTACAATAAAATTACTAAGGCTTTACACCAGTAAATCCTAAGCAAAGGATTACCATCATTGCCTACAGTTTTAAAACTCCTCTATAGCCTGCTGAGTGAGCATAGTTTTTCAATGCAAGATATCAGGAACTGATTTCTTTGGGAATTACAGAGCGTAAAACCTGAAGACAGATACACACTTAGCAGTAAGCCCAAGATTACACGTTTGTACTGATAACAGAAGTAATAAAAAGAAGGAAACACTTAGCTTAAACTTTGAGCATATGGAATGAGGGTGCATGTGGTGGGGGAACTCAATTATTTAGTGAAATGGCATTTTCAAAATAGCAACCATTCCCTTTTCATGCTCTGATGCTTTTTCCCTGCTACTTTTTTTTCAGTTCATTTTCAGCCCCAACCTGGCACTGGAGCAGCAGATAGACCTAGTCAATAAAGGCTTCAGGATCAGCCTGGCAAGCCAGGAAACCTGGGTCCTATCCCTGCTGCAGCTGTCTGCCTCTGTAGGCAATTGGTCTTCTCCAATATGGAGCACAAGGAGCTGATTTTGCCAGCCTTATTCAGCTTTATCTTAGAAAAGTGCACTTACGAAGAAAATAGACTCAGATACCTGAAACGTCAGCAAAGCACCTCAATCTGAAAGGGACATCTGTCAAATCTCTGCCACTGCTGACCTTTGAGGCACTTACCTTTGTACACGTCAAAGACCTCTGATGCTTTGTGTGCCCAGCTGTAGCATTGCCAGGAATTGCCCAAGTATTTAGCATGAGGACCTGCAAAGTTAACTCGGCATCTAAAACATAAGCTGCCATCTTCACTTCTCACTCAGCTAACTGGTCTTTGGGAATAATTGCAGTCTCAGGTCTCAGATTATAATTAGCTATTTGGGTCTGGTGTGAAAGAAAGAGGAGACAGTGGTGGTGGCTCTCCAGCTATTAGCTCGGTGGCCAGTGCTGCTATGAAAAGCAGGGGAGCCCTAGACCCTAACTCATTCTTCATCTGTGTGACTTTGAACCCATGCTCCCTGCATGCATGTTCTAACTACTAGCCTAAAGCACATTTCAGTTGAGAGTTTTCTTGCCGATGCTTATCATGTTGATTTGCTTGGAACTACAGAGACATTAATAAGCAAAAAGAGGTGGGGTTTTTTTTGTTGGTTGTTTTTTTTGGTGGGGCTTTTTTGTTGTTGTTGTTGTTGTTTTTGGTTGGCTGGGGTTTTTTTGCATTAAGCTGAAGATAAAACAATGTCTTGGCACTGAATTCCACTTGACTGTTTTGGAAATGTTGGCACCAGCAATTTACCAGTCTGAACAGTGAGCTCTGAAATCAGGACAAACTACTTCTGGATTTCCATTCATGCCGTGTGACAACCTTCTCTCAATTATACTCATGCACATTTGCATATAAGCATGCAAAATGTATTCTATACCCTTCCATATCACATATCACAAATCCACCAAGTTTCTTCTTTTTCTAGCAAGGCATATAACTAACCCATCTCAAAGCATCCTTCTCTAAGGCATATGAAGATCTGACCTCTTTCTCTTTTTCAGTAAGAGGTGGTTTGCAGACACCAGTCAAGCCAATTTGCTACACCTCGGTTCAAACTCCCCAAATGACTAACCGTTCTTAGGTACCCTTACTGCTAAACTCCATCTCATCTTTCATTACAGCAAGGATAGAAATTTGGCAAATGTAAAAGTTATGGGGTCATCTGACATCTAGATTGCCTGAGTCTTAGCAAAGGAAACATAACAGATCTGGTAAGGTCATGAGAGCATGCCTGGCCTCTTCGCTTCCTAGTTTTCCACTCCCCTCCAAACTGCCAAGCACAATTTAATATCACCCTCAAAGAGCATGGTAGCAAGTGAGGTCAAATAACTTCTCTCAGCTGGAAGGTAAAAAACTAAGTGAGACAAAATAGTACGTGGAACTGCAGGCTCTTTTTGGCTGTCCTGCAGGTGGATAAATATCAGGGGATAAAACACACTGTCCTGTGGATGGAGAGGAAGACAGCAGACATAGGCACCCTGCCATTTCTGGGATATATACGTTACACCAAGACATATTTTTGAAGTATGAGGGAGCAAACTACAGTTTGTTCAACATTGTCAGTAAATCTAAGTCTAAAATGTTTCATGGAAATAGAGCCAGCTGGGAGCTTTTGAAGACATGTGTTGCATTTTCACTGCTATTTGTAGAAATTAGCTATTCAGGCAGATTTCTCAAACCAAAATTTGTGATTTCCTTCCCCCACTCATTATTCATATGATATTTCTTGACATTTCAAAATGAAGAGGGGATAACTTTTTGTCTCAACTTTGTTTTCAAATAGTAGAGCCAAATGACAAACATAAAAGGATAGAAACAGGATGTTTTAGAGACATTGGAATAAGCGTTTTGTGTGTTTGTTTCAAACTGAACATTTTAAAAATCTTAAGTCATGACAGGAAAATTATTTGAAGATTCAGATATTTTGAGATGGGAAAGCAAATTCCCCTCCTAGTTCCAGTAAAGTCAAGTTTCAGAATATAGCAGCTATTTTATACTTTTCATTGCACTCCTCCCACACCCAAGCTCAAATAAAGAGAGCCAGCTTCATATCTTTCCTAAACATCCATTTTTTACTACATACCTAATGCAAAAATTATCTGGGAAGACAGTGTATTGACTTTACTTATCAAACCAAATGAAGAACTTCAAAATGCCTTTTGCTGAATGTCCTCTGGTTGTCATCATACACCCGGCTTTCAATCACAGTACACTTTGCAGCTACACAGACTCTAGAAGCATGGTATCACTGACAGTCGGGATCTTTTCTTCTTCCCAGTCTCATCACATTTTTGATGTTGATTTCCCTTCTGCTTCCCCAACAAGGGAAGGAAAAGCACAAAATATCCCAAACAATTAAACCACTAAGTAAAAATCTGGGACCTCATCCCAGCAGACACCAGAACATGAGATTTACTACCAAACTGGCAGAAGTTTTCAGTCCTAAAAAATTCCAGTTAAACTCAGGACAGAGAAAATTTTAACTGGCCTTTCTCCTTTCTGACTTTCATTTCTCCGCAAGCTTCACCTGCACTTTGAGGACTAAACCAGAGCAATTAGCTTTTAGCCCTATCTTTTATAGCTAATTGCCCTTAAGGCAACTGCAAGGATTCCCAGGTGTCAGCTTTCTGTGGTGTTTATGCAACTCCCAGAAGAGAGCAAGCAAAGACACTAAAATAGAAAAGTTCTTCAGCAGACGTATACGTAAAATGGAAGCTTAAAAAGCCGACAAGGCACGATGAACATTAATTTTCTATGTATATCACGTTCACTCACTGAATTATACAACGTGATAGCATTACAAGCAGAAAAAGCTTCTTAAATACAAGGATTAAAAAACCTCCTCCAATTTCTTCAACCCCACAATGACCCCTAATTGGCACTTGAAATCCTTTCGCTACCAATTAAATTATATTTTTAAACCCCTTGAGAGTGTTGTTTTGTTTTGGTTTGGGTTTTTGTTTTGTTTTGTTTTTAATCTCTTTACATTCATCTAAGAAGCCTATGTGTATTTTTGTCTGAAACAGAGGTCACCACACTTTGCAGGAAACAATTTTCTGCTGCCTGGAAGGGGAAAGTTTCCTTTCAAATCACTGTAGGTGAACTCACCTATTTATGCCAGCAGGAAATACAGCCACAGATCTGGATCTCAACTGGCATTTCAATCTGATGGTTTGGTTTTTAGGTCCCTCCGGTGGTCACCCAGTGGAGGGTGGTGCTGGGGACTCCATATCTCCCTGAAGCTGGAGTAGCTCAACAACCTGAACCCACGCTGCACTGCTGCTGTCACTTGATAACCTCCAGCATGCACAAGGACACATCCCTACCGAGTTTCCACCAAGAGCAAAGTTCATATTTCCCAATTTAAGGTACTTTAAAATTCTGTGGGGCTAACAGTTGTTGACTAAAAGAGCATTTGTTTTTAGAAGCTAAGGTGCTCTGGACAAGTCCAGTATTTCTGCGAGAGATGACTTGGAAAACCCTGTTATTGTGGATATAGTCAAAGGTGTCAAACTTGTAAATACCCCAAAAATTAGGGCTTCCCACCATTATCCCTCCTGCTTTGGAGTTTTCCTCACTGATCCTGATTACCAGGACAGACCTCTCTCATTGCGCTATCAGCTTGGGAACGAGACTTTGCAGCTTAATGCAACTATTCAGTTAAAGCCTAGATGGTATCTGACCTACAGTGAGATGTCTTTGTAGAGACAGTCATTATGTTTGTCAACAGCTCCCACAGTTACACGTGGAGATGTCCACACAGCAGTTCTATGCATGATGGGAAAACTTCTGTTTCCATGGAGGAAAACTTGAGGAAGGGAAAAGCAACAAAAAAGGTTTCAGCATTTGTGACACCGTTAAGGGTACGTGTTTGTGTGTGCTCAGTAACTCACAAATCTACTTGTTTCAGACTAATTAGCAATCTTTGAGTGGTCCTGCTAAGCAGGTGACAAACTGGAATTCATTGTTTTGCTTTGGTGCCCATATTTCACAGGGCACAGTTAATGCCTTTTTATTTGTATTTATTTTTTTGCTCCCTTGTTTTGTTTTATAAGTGTTCAGAGTACTGCACTGCATTATGGTACACTATCATTTTTCAAGCCATTAAATGTTAACTTCATTTTCTTGTGTGAATTATGCTTTGCTCTTTTAGTTTTGTAATGAAAAATAAGTACAGGTTATGCAAGCAATAACCCCTGTGTAAGCAGCAGCTATCTTTTTAAACGGTTTATTATGCCACAGTCTGGTACTCCATTAAATATAGATTACAGACTGTTGAATAAATGAATATCAACTAAGCAGCCCCATCCTTCTGTACATATCAATGCAAATAATGAATCGTGGCACCTCATGAAAATGTATAACCCAGAAGAGTGGGTCAAGAAGTAATTACACATTTGTCTTATCTCATGCTTCTTGCTCTCAAAACAGCAAAATACATTTGTGATGGTTAGGGGACGCCGAGAAAGCTCTTATGACCTGTTTTTTCCTGGAAGGTGAGAGAGTATTGTTTCTTGTAGTTTTATGTAGATGTGTTTAGATTTTCAGGTGTATTTCTTATAACACCCTTTGAAAAAGATGCTTTCATAGTTAAGGGTCTAACTGAAAAATGTGGGTTCATAACTCAGCTGTTCCACAGACTGTTACAAATGTTACAAATAAAAGAATAACTGAATGGCTTAGTTTTGGAAATATAGGTAATTATCAAATTAAATGGGCCAGTATAAGATTTTGAGGTTTACTATACTCCATTTTGTACAAAATCTAAGTGTACTTTTTTATGTACTTCTAAACACAGAAAATGTACCTCTTAGCCATGGACATCAAATCTGGATAGAAAACATGACTATGATACTCTTTAGAAACAGGATTAAAACTGGTATTGATTAGAGATAACGGAACCTAAAATTTGGAGATTGGAATTCAAACTATGTTGCTTAAAGCCGGAGTAGGCTAACCTGTTGCATATGGAACAGATTAAGAACTGGAAGGAATTAATCATTAGGCTATTAAAATAATACCACTAATGTGAGCTGTATAACAGGAAAACTTATCTTTAGCTGCTCAGGAGGAATTATTTGCTGATCGCAGCTTGAATAAATGCACTTAGAGAAGAGAGTATATCAGTGAAGGGAAAATATAAGCCAAACAATTAACTTGCTTAAATATCTCATGCCCATATTTTCCAAGGCAAGTTTTCAGCTGCTGACAACTGTCACAGTTCCCCTGATTTCAGTGTTGACATGCCAATTCACCCTGCTTGTGAATAACTATTAGATCTGCTTGATAAATTAATTTCATATTAATGTTAAAAATCTTTTAATAGTCATATTCTTCCAGGAATTTCTAAAATTTCTAATGTTTCTGCCAGAAAACTGGGGGGGGCGGGGCATGTTCAGCTTTCTAGTATGGGAGCTTGAATTTTTGTCTTGCAAGTCCTTTGTTAATATTTTGTTAAAGGAAAAGGCACCAAGTTTTCTTTTTGTTTAAAAAGACACTATTCATGCAAATAAGCTAGATAGTTACTGCATATACATTTCCTACCCTCCTCCTCCCAGCCAGCTATGGCAGTTAATGCCTGGAGCCATGCAAGCCTTTAACAGGTAACATCTGTGCAGTACAGATGCACCAGCGCTGAGCGCTTTTCAGAAGCTGACTTCCTCTAGAGTACCACCATGCAGGTAGGGAAAAGGGAAGAGCAATGCTTGTTGTTAAATGAGATCGATATTTTTAGGTTTCTTTGCAGCACCTGGACCCTTATCTTGGTGACTAGTGGGAAAAAAACTCTAATTATTTTTTTTTTTTCTGCCTGCGTCAATCCAGAGGTCCCCGCAAATTGCTCAAAATTGAACACAAAAGCAAAGAATAAAAGAGCAAACTGGGAAAAAATAAAGCATAGGAGCAATTCTATAGTCTGCCTATCAACTATTCCTTGTTACACAAGGTGGACATGTTCTTTTCTAGCCCATACAGATTGATTGTTGTCCTGTACTGCTCTTAGATACAGTATTTTATCAAGTCACAAATACAGACTGGTAAAAAAAAAAAAAAAA
>VXBL01002581.1:167388-204413 GCA_013400195.1 Aramus guarauna
AAAAAAAAAAAAAGGTTTATAACAATTTATAGCTCCAAAACTGAACCAGTGTTCTTATTCATTAAAAGAGCGCAGAGGGAGCTGGCTTTAAATGTCCTCAAAATTAGCTCCAAGGTATACTCTTTAACCACTGGACATTTCTTGTTTTGGTTTGGGTTTTTTTTTTGTGAGACTATCTTTCTTCTAGGATCTCAAAATTCACTTAAAATTTGGGGAAAATGCCAGTACTTCTTTTTGAAAGGCAGAGAAATTAAGGCACAGAAGAGACAAGGCCAAGGTCACACAGCACTCCAGTTCCATCATCTGTTTTTTCACTCTACATCCTTACCACATGGGAGCACAAACTATCACTCCAAACTCTGAGCACTCTGTAGCCACACACAGTCGAGGAGCACAAATCAACAACCACACACCCCATATACGGTCCTAGTTATGTTGTTTCCAGGAGAATTTCACTGACTACATATATCTCCAAATAAGCACCATGCACTGGCAAATATTAGTATTCTCAATTTATGGGTGTAAAAATGGGGTCAGAGTGAAGATAAATTATTTAGGAAACAATAGAGTGAACCTGTAGATCAGAATGAAAAAGTATCAATCTAACGTTAACTCTTTCTTCATCTTCATTGTAAGCACTTCTATATTGCTTATATACGGAGAGATGTATATATAGTTGCATTTACACATGTGAAATTATACATGTATACTTATTTTCTAAAGAAACAAAGAACCACTTCGTGTTCTTCAGAAACTCTACTTAAAGCTTATTATTTTTCAGTGATGGAAGGTGCTGTTTATATTAAGTTATTGCAGTTGTGCTTTCTTGGACACTCAGCGGTGTGATGTGTGCTACTGCAGACAGGACATGTTCACCAGTAAAGAGACAATACTGAAATTCAGGGGGTGTGGGAGTATGGCAGGAGAAAGATGGTGATTTCATTTATCACAGCTGATACTACCCTACTTCTATACAGTTTCTCAGGTCAGTATCGTAAAATATAACCCAGCACAAGGCACTGATCAAGCTAGGGTCTTCCTCCATATGGCCAGTGAGATTGTATTTATATATTGTGATTCACTTTGTTACTTATCCAGATATGATAATATAAAACAAACCCCTGAGATTAAAAAAAAAAACAAAACAACAAAACCAAAGAACCTACCCACTACACTGGTCTTTCTTGGTTTATTAGCTGAAATGCAGGAGTGATTCTGGGAGTATTTAAAATTCAAGAGTGCAATAATTATAAAATGCCGTGAGCAGCAAATCTTCTAATGGTAAAGAAGAAATGTGAAAAGTAATGGTTAAATCAATAACATCTCAGTCCTGGAGTATGTTTAGTGTGTCTTATATGAAATATCAATAATTATTTATAGCGTGTAAAGACAACTTTACTGTTCAAAAGATATGCAGAAGAAAAGCTCCACATAATGAATTATATACTTAGATATATGCAGGGAGTTGAGATCCATTTTTAAACTAGGCTATTGAAAATGTCTCCAACAAGCTCCATAAAGTACTGCTGGCTGCCTGCTTTCCAGATCTGCCTGTACTTGGGGCAGTTGCACCTAACCCAGCTGCCTTCCCAACTGATAGGTTGAGACCCACTGCTCCCATCCCAGCTTCACCCCTCATACTCTGTTCCATGCACACAAGAACACTTTCCCTTATATTAAGATCTAAATCTTAAGATTTGGGAAGAGTGTCAATGGTTTCTCAACCTTCAAGCCTGCAACCAGTGTCCGGGTATAGATTTTAGTTTGCCAAAACTCTGTCAGTTTGGCATCTGGTCATGATAAAAAATATCCCTGTTTCCCTAGACTCTTTGTTACAGTGTGGATCGCATGTCTAAGACTGATCACTCTTTGAGCGTGTAGAGGTAGATCCTATGCGACCTATCTGCTCCACAGCAGCCCCTTGGTAAAAAGAGTAAGTGGTGGTGGTCACTACAGTCTTGTCAGTCTGTCCCCAGGACCTTTGGAAACGAATGGGAGGAAAGTGTCTGAATAACATTGTAAATCTGAGCCAAAGCTGTTTAGAGTTTCGCCAGAAATTTCCTAATGTCCCTCTGAAGACAAACTACTTAAGTACGTACAAATTAGACTGATGGTAATATATGCAATATAACAAGTATTTCCCATCTAATTTTCAGTTCCATATTCCAGAACATATTTCAGATGTTCCATACTTACATGACTGTAGTGCCCAAAGGCACAAATCATCCTTTAGGCTCTATTGTGCTAAGAGTTATTCAAACACTCCAAGGGCCTTTTCCCACACAGCTTATGAGCCTAGAATACAAGCACTGTGCACAGGCTGGAAAAAATATGGTTACAGTCACATACATAAAGGTTGATATATTGATACTTCATGTTTTATATAAATGATAGAAAAATAAACGTAACTGCCAATAAACTTAATCTGCTATTCATCAAGATCTCATTTGTTTCCCAATTTTATAGCAGAGGGGACACTGGAGGAGAGGTTTGCATTAAAAAAAGCTCATAGTAGCCTTCTGCATCAGCTGAGGAAGCTCTCTGATGTGATATGCTAGACAGTACATTACATATCAATAAAATAAGGGCATGTAATAAAAAATACAAGACATACCCCGTTCAGCTAAGACTGCTAACCAGGTTCTAATATCTAGCTCTCTTCTACAGCGTTGGAACATTCTTAAGAAATTATTTCTGTACATGTGGTTCCACTAATAAAACATACCCTGCCCTATTTGCACTTTTTCATTCATATGCCTGAATGGGCACAAACTATTTGATAAATATACTCTCATGTTGCAAAAGATGAAAAGATTATTGTCTTTTACCAAAGATCCGTGATGCCAGAATTGTCATGAAGTTACATGTGCATACACTTGGTCTAGAAATAATTTAATTCACCTTAATTTACACTCACTGAAATCTTGAAAGAAGTTGGAGCTTCAGTTGCTGGGCTGGCTACCTACAACAACCTGATGGAGCTCCTCAGCTACCTTCCAGACCCTGAAAATGATCCACTCCTTTTGGAAACAAGCATTCTGCATACTATGTTAGTTAAGACAGAGGGGAAACCAATGCCACCACCAGACAGCAGCAGAGGAGTAAGGTAGGAATATTACTCCTTCAGCTCTGACAATGGGACAATTTCTATTAACTCCGATAGTCTCCTTTTCACAGCTCCAGGTCCAAAAGCAGGCAGAAATCCTATTGACTATGTGCCTACTTGGACACATGTGGATACCAAAATTGCTTTCATATAGCTGTCCATCAACAGTTTCAGGATTCATTTAAACAAAATATGGCAGAGTTTGGGTGACTATGCACCCAAAATATGAAGCCCTGATTTGTGCGACAATTCTACTACAGAGCTGGTAAACAACAGAACCAAATTCTCCCAAGAAACTTCCATAAAGATAGGCCAAAGCTGCTAAAGTAATTTGGCATGGGGGGATAGGAAGAGAAAAATCCAATTATAAATTGAATGGTATTTGAACTAGTGAACCTAGAAAATATTTTGTTTTGCATGAAAAGGAAAGCTGGAAACTTTGAAGAAATTTAGTCTTTGTTCTAAGTATTACATGATTAATTAGAGATAAGACATATTTCAAAATGCTTCTTCATTTATTTGTACTTCCCAAGAGTTTATTATTTTAACTTGGTTCTATGACCAAGTTTAGCCTGGTAAAAAAGAAACAAAACCCCTTATACACATAATTTTCTTTCTTTCTTTCTACTGGAGTCCCTTTTTATGCAGTTCACTTGAGAGGTTTTTTGATGGCGGAGAAAGAGACTATTTAGAGATGAAAGCTATTTTTCTGGTTTATCTGTGATCCATAAATTACATATTGACATGTTTGCTTAAAAAGTACAAACAGGATGATATTTTTTTATCTATAATATGTATTTCTCTGTTGAATTTTCTTATTATTACACTGGAGTGTTTCTATAATCTTCCCAACTTTCTAAGATTCTATTTAGATATTACAGCATGAGTAAAATTCTGCTGCTATTCTGGGAAAAACAGTCAATGGGAATTTTTGTATCTAAGGTGTCAACAGCTTAATAAATATGTTTATTTACATTTCATGACTTCTGAGTATTGCTTTAACTAATCTTTTTAAATATTGGATCATTTTAAAATATTCTAATGAATGTTTACTGAGAACTTGGCTTCATTTTGTGTCTAGCCATGTTATTTTCTTATAGTTTGTGACAGCTCAGTGCTTCAATATTCCATACAAAATTAATCAATTTAAAATAAAAATTTAATTACACATGAACTGCTTACATAATTTTAAACTAATTACACAACTACTATTAAATGATTCCTGCATTATCACAAACCCCCCTAAAAACACATTTCTACTGTTCAGCTGATATTTTATTATCATGAAATACATTTCTCAATAGATAAAATTTAAAACATTGTAGAAGATACTGTGCGGATGAATACCACTAACTTGTAATTAAAAGGGAAGGTTAAGTCATTTAGGGCAATATTTAACGATGAGCGCGTACTGATTGCAAAGGCAACATTCCTAGCTGCCTAGAGACTTTTGGACTGAGGTTTAAAGATCTTGATAGCAGAAATAAGGAACTGTGAGCACTGCAGCTTGACCCTGCGCATGTCGTCTATGCTAACATTAGGAGATCATAGGCTAACCACAGAGATCTTCTAGGGCGTGCTGAGTCTCTTCATTAGTAGGTTTTAAATGATGACAGTATTACTGAACAACAGACCACTGTAGGATGCCTTATGCTGGATATCTTGTGGATGGCTACTTAAAATTGGACAAGAATCACTCGTTTCATTTGAAAAGCCTGGTTTTGGAAAGACAAGAATCTCTAAGGTTGCTAAAAATATATCAGAAAGAACTTTCACAGTCATAGCAAACTGAAAAAGTTGTTAAAGCTGGGGTTTTGGATTGATAAAAACAGTTCCATCTAGTCAAGCAAGCAACTGTGACTGTGATTAGGAAAGTATTTTATTGCAGGTACCTAGAATTGCCTAGAGAGATCTACGATTGCCAACACCTTTTTTCTTTTCCATTCTTTTTCTTTTACTTAGGTCTTTCAGCCATTTTCCCCCCAAAATCTCTCCTGTTTCCTAGTTTTCAGCAAAAAATATACAAGAGTATGTGAAAAACCAAGAGCTCTTTAATCAGTCCGTAATTTCCCCTATTTATCTCCTATCCAAGACAATTTTCAGACTCCTTCAAAATGTTTTCTGCAACTAAGAGTGATTGCCTAGGTCTCCAGCAGCGAGCTACAGGAAAATGTCCTCCCAAGTTGACTTTGCCCTATCAATCTCCACCTGCAGTTTGTTGCAGTTTTCCCTCCTTTGGCTGGTTCTTCCCGAGCCATGCTAAGCCTCTGTCCCTGTGCCAGTCTTCAGGCTCTGACCTCCATTTCCCAAGGTAACAACTTTATGGATCAATAAATCTGATCTACACTGTGCTGCCAATAGTTGCAGCCCTTATTTTTCACATTGTTGTGGAAGGCAATACACTGGTTTTCTTTTATCTGAAAGGGCAATACAACGGTTTATTGTTGCCACACAATCAACTTAACCTTGGTTGACTTCTCTTTTTGTGGTCTCCTAGATTTAGTCTTTTCCAACAAGATAGCGTGTGGCCTCCCTCTCCCAGAGACCTTGCTGAAGACAGGCAAACAGGAAGCAGTTTTTCAAACCACTGGCTGTGCAGCTTTACCCGTTGGGGGGGGGGGAGGGGAAAAAAGCCCCTGGCCTTCCTTGTTTTTGAAGTAGAGAAAACGTAATGCATGGTTCTCTCTTCCAAGAGATGTCTCTTCAGTACTCTTCCACAAAGACCCTTTCAGGAATCAGTCAAAGAGAAAAAGTCAGGGTCAGCTCATATCCTGACCATGCAACTGATCTGAAGGATTCATCCTCTCGTCTGATATCGTTCCTGTGCCCCTCCTTGCCACCTACCTTTTTGGATGCTTTTTTGTATCTCTACCTGCGTGCTGTGCCCATCTCCTTATTTAACTCCCAATTTTCAATTAAGAAAAAGGACTCTGCTGTGATCAGTCTGGACAAAACTATTCCCCTGACTCTTTGGGACTGTGTGGCCACCTACTACTCCCCATGTGCTTTGCAGGCTTGAAAGCCCTGACTTCCTTCTCTCTGCATTCTGAAATCTGAATCATTTTGCATCAAGGGTAGCAGAACATTTCCTTACAAATGAGATACCCTCAGTCCCACAAGTACCTGGCAAGACATAGTGCTCTCTCCCCAGATAACCATCACAGGAGGCAAGTGGAGGAATTGCTCCCAGGTGACTTGAAATGCCCACAGTGGACTAATAGCATTAAGCAACATAATTCTTAGGTAAATTACATCCATTCTTCCCCCATCCTCATTCTTCTCATTCACTGTGGGGAGACAGTCTGTGAGTGACATTTGCGGTACTCTGACGTGAGTGGCAGATGGGGCTTCCTTCACCTAACCTCTCTCTCGCCGATATCCATATCCAGATACTGTTTACATATAACAGCACAAAGACATTTTATTGCACTGAGAGGAATGGGAAGCTTATAGGTTTCTGTCTGCATTGCTGTTTTGTTTCAGTCTGTTTTATGCACCACTACCCCCCCAAAAAACCCCTCTGCATACCTGCTGTGCCCATCCAGCTATCTCACCAATAAGTTACAAACCTACCACTCAGTTCCAGTTTGGCAGAAGGAGGAAAACTGACCCAAGTTACAGCTTCATTCACATCCACCCTAGTCTGTCCCCTTGTCCCCTTCCGCCAACTGAGAGAGGACATGGATCTGCTACAGATCCCTGGAGATCATCCTATGGCTGTGCACAAGAGGAAGACTTCTGAGATGGAAGTTGCTACAGCCCCATCGCTTCCTTTATCTGCTCCAGAGCCTTGGAAAAGCACAGAGGGTAGCAGAGGTGTTGGGTGTGCAGAGTGACAAATCCTCCCAGTGGGAATGGGGAATTTTACTTAGAAGCCACAATTGTCCCCTGCCTGCTACCCCCTCCCACCAGGGACTGCAGCAGACAACCGAACTGCTGCGTTCCAGGCAGGCCTTTGACCTTTCACTTATTTTTTGGCAAAAGTTAAAGCAGCAATGGAAAATTTAGCACTGTCTGTGTAAATCCAGACAGAAAGTGCACCCTTACCCTACAGAGTCTGCAGTTTATGTTCATTTTAATTCTTAAAGCTCTTGCTGTCTCCTTACATAAGTGTCTTTTCTTTTGCAAAGGCAGAGACCAATATTAAGATCCTCAGCTGAAATAATCCTTATAGCTCTGCAGCTTAAGATAAAACTGACAGTTTCTATCAAGTTTTATTCTTGAGGACATAAACTAAGGGTCAAGAAGGCATTTCTTCCCATATGATAACACCGCAAATTCAGTTCCCATCAGGATTTTTTCTTTTCGCTGATCAATCCTAGCATTATAGGGCTAGATTTGGCAACACAGATTTGTACAAAAGTATTTCTGGGGTTGATTCAACTAAAGCAAACAGAAGCCTTTTCTTGACCTCCTCCCCTACATTAGTATACACTCATCCTCCATCCTAGACATCATCCTTTACAAAAAAAAAGATGAATGAAGGGAAAATCCTTCCCTTATTCAATCTACTGTAGCTGCTTTCCACACAGAGTATCGAGTCATCTGACAAAGTCCCACACGGTGAGGAAAGGTAAGGGACAAACAGCAGCTATACTGCATTTAATTTTGTTTACAAGATGAAATGCAACTATGTGCAAAGGTGATAATAAGACATATTAATAGCTTCTTCTTTTAATATTTGACTTACCCAGAGTGAAGAGATTCTGCTTCCTCTCTCTAAGTTGAAAGCACGCACTCTCCTCCTGTATAAATATACTACATGTAGACAGGAGTCTTTGTGCATTTGAACAGAATTAGACAGTGCTAATTGTAGGGAAACATTTTAGACTAAAATGAAATCATTCTGATGTTTTCAGTAAAACATTTCATTATCTATGTAAACAAATGTGGTTAAAATTTTCTTTCTGCTTTAACTATATGTTTTGGGGTTTTTTTTAGTTCAAAACATTTGAAATCAAAATAGACTGAAGAAACCTTCCCACCAAGACAAAATTATAACAAATGTTTTGGAGATTGTCAAAGCAAAAAACCAGTGGGTCATGCAACACTTGTCAAGCCTGACCTGCGAATGGAAGGACAGATTCCCTGCAGGAATGTATTAGCAGGGTTCAATTGACTTCAGCAGAGCTGTTTTTATTGATATCAATTAAAAATTGATCTGAATTTTCTTGGAGGGATAATAATCTCTGCAAAGATTTTTTTTCTAAATCTCATTTTTGTGAAAGAACCTAATTATTACACTCTGCCAGATGTAGCAAGGCAGACAGATGTGACCCCAAATTTTGAATGCATGAAAGCTGCATTCAATAATTAAACATGATTTATGTTCCTCTTATCAGTAGCTCCCATCAAGATATCTATTTATGCATAAATTTAAAAAGTGGTAGGACTTCAGCTGTAAGTGAGCTTTGAATACCAAAGGGTATTTTCCTTATGGCTTCACCTTTGTTTTTGTTTAGGTATACCTTTCTGAACTTTCCCTTTTAGTTTCAATATGAAATGCAAGAAATGTGGTTTCATTCCATCATACCTCTGTCAAACATTTCTTATGGCTATTCAAGTGTCTTAATTTGAACTTAAGAGAGTTTAAAAAACAATTAGATACAATTAAGAAAATAATTTAATTATGCATGAAAATAATGGATGAGCATTTGTTACAGCTGTCAACAGGGAAATCTTCTTTTTTAAATATCCACAACTATGCATATAGGAGGTTGCAAAACTGAGGGAAAACTGGGTTGGTGGAGGATTAGAGATAGGAAGGATTAAATAACATTTCTTAGCTTCAAAAGAGAGTACAGTACTTGAAAACTGAAGTTTATGATGGCCAAAACTGAAGAGGAGGCATAGAAACACTATTTGTAACAGCTTTTGTTTAAAACAAACAAAGTGCAGCTTCCTCTGTGCTGCAGACTGCCATACAATTCAAATTTGAATGAATAGACCATGCCTGAACTTAAGTTAAAACACAGATTACTGGTAGCTACATGATACACTGTGAGTAACGGCATCTCCACCAGCAGAGTAAATGCCAGATGCCAAGAAAATAGCATCAGAATGCCAAAATGATACACTCAGAAAAATATGGGAGCTTTGAAGGCTTCTTACCAGAATGTTTGCAGTGCCTTATAAGTCTGGAATCTTTACCGGAATAGGAAAAAATGGAAGTGATACTTTCCATCCATCTTCATCAGTTGTGCCTGTAATACTTCCAAACCTCTTATTTTTTCCACACAGTAGGGAGAAGATAGTTAATTTCCCAAAAAGAAAATTCAGACAAAGAGAAAATAAATTTATTTAGAGGCTAAAATTATTTAAAGATATTAACGATTACGTGTTTATTTATTCAAATAAGAGCTTGGCATCCAAGTGCCTTCAAAAATCTAGCCTAAGGGACAAGCCTTGGGTCATACAGAGACTGTAGCAGGACAGAAACTTAAGCCAGGATTCAGTCATCTATTTTGTCTTCAGAGCATTTCCCACCTGCCTTATCCCTGTAAGCTTTCAGCCTCCCAGAGGTCCAATAACAAAGACTAGAAGTACTATTTTTTTAAAAAAGGATTAATAATAGCAAATTTTCATGTTAATAGTCAGATTCAGAATTCTGCATTGCTGAAGCGAAGAAATTGCTGTAGCAAAGAAATTGCTGTAATGTATCAAGGGTTTCCTTTTTTTTTTTTTTAAGTAGGTGTGCTTTTATTTTATAGAGGAAAAGAGGTGAATTTGGGTCTGAAATGAATAACGAGTGTTAAGAGGACTGGTATGATCCACTCCTATATTTTAAGCTGTCACATTGTGCTACCAAATGTAGGATCATGTCAGCTCGTGTCAGTCAAACTGTGTTGCAGCGCGTAAAGCAACGTGATGGATTGCCATCCAGCTGTCCTTAATGCGTGACCGGCTGAAAGTCCACAAACTGAAACAACATTACAAGAAGCTTTAAAGGATGACCACAGTGATTAGTGTGAAGTCTTGAGGCAGTTAAATAGCTGTTTACTAATGAGGGACGGAGCATGACAAACTCTTACCCTGGTTGCCTGGCAGGGTCAGGGCAAACAGAGTTCCCAGGCTGCGCTGGCAAGGGGCGTCCAAACCTCGGCTCCGGGGCTGAGGAGGGTGCAGGAGGCTGAGGAATAGATGGCTGTTCAGCAGGACCCACAACCAGAATGAGTAACAGTGGAGTGGGTAGAAAAGGCAATACTTTGCACGTTGGTCATTCCATTAATGGCAAAATTACAGGGTGCCTAGATGGGGAACAAAATATCTCCTTGTTAAACACAGATTTAATTAGATGTCTCAGAAGGAAAGAGCACATGAGAGAAGACAGCTCTTAAAAAAAAAAATCTCCTGAAGACAGTCTGGAAACCTACCCTTTAGCTAGTCGGAAAATAATAAATTATGCTCTGTTTACTTGTTTAATCAGCCAGCATTACCAAAACCAGGTTTTTCATTATGACATTGTGATTCTTTCAAAAATTCACTTTCCTTAAAACATCACCCCCTGGAATGCTGTGACAAGTCAGTAAACTTCTGGTCTTCCATTTGCACAATTCACTGGTAGAGGAATATAGATGGAAACTTGTGGTGCTTTCATATTTCAAGATAGCTTAAATACTTTTAATGCATGTAGTCTTGTCAGCTTCAAACGCCTTTGTGAGAGCCTGGGCATTCGGGTGTTAAAGAAAAGCTAGAAGCTTTAAGTAAAGAGGAAAGCTTTCAGAATGAAAAGACAACTTAAACATCGATCTCTCTTTTGAAATGTGGGTCTAATTCGCAGTTTTCCAAACATCATGTTGAACATGTTTATTATATAACTGCTGTATGGTTTAAAAACTACCAAACAGGGGAAAAAACTAGGGCAAGATAAAGCTGCCATTGTGTGGAAAAGCTTTTTTCTGGAATATTTCCACATTTTTTAATGGAACTACTTACAAAGAACAGTGATGACTGATGTGTGCTAGAGTAAAGCAGCTGTCCCCAGATGGACTGTCATCAATTTAACATTATATTTCAAAGAACCATATTTATCCAGAGCATTGTTTCAACACCTACAGAATGAGAGGACAGACTGCTTCAATGGGACAAATAGATCTGACCACTCTACACATTCTCATGCTGCCCAGACATGATCCAGCTCCAGTGCAGAGACACTGGATGTCAGTGTCAGGTGCCCCTGAGAGGACTTCTGGCCCACTACACCCAAGGGAGACCAAAAGAGTTCAAGTTATTCAACATCTGTCAGTAAGAACATGCTCAGACAAGACATCAGAGCTGCTTGGAATCCAAACAGACCAGTAGCTCAGTAGAAGTGAGAAGAAAAATGTTGCACAGAGAATCGTGTAGATCTACACAATTTTTTTTTATTTTTTTTTCCTCCAGCTTTTACTTCATCATTATCTACTAGATCAAAGGGCCCTCTAGAATCAGAACAGATTTCCCTCAGTTAGGAATAAAGCTCATGGAAGACAGACACTTATCATGCTCCTCAGTACCCATTGGTTCTACTGCCTCACAGTTTAATTTTCTTGGGATGATTGTTAAACAATTATTCACCCCATTAAAAAACCCCTACATTCCCTTTCCTAATAGGGGATTGGTGAGAAGCTAGGACAATTTAAGTAGCTAATAAATAACAGTCCTTCACCATTTGCACAGTTCTTTTACTTATGCTGCATTGTTTATTTCATGTCCTCTCAGGATAACCCTCAGAAAGAGCTCCAGTTCACACTCCTCTGAACCAAAACTGACTCTGACTGGAATGGTTTTCCTACGTGAATTCATTATACACAGCCTACTTTTCTAGTTGAAATAATGAAGGCTTTTTCTCGTCTTCTACTTTGTCTAAAACTTTTCAGTATTAACCATGCAATTACCAGGCCCTCAGTCTCATATATCTCAGACACCTTTACTAGAAGGGAGTGGAGAGCCTGATTCATCCACCACTATTTCCAGGCAAAGCTTTGACTCCCCTTAGTGTCAAGGCAAGCACAGAGATAGAGTTTAGGAGACATGTTTCTTGTTGTAGCCATTTTCCTCCTGCATGACCTTGGACAAACACCTTTCCGTTCTCATGTTTCAGTTTTCCTTGCTGAAAACAGAGATAATGACAGGACCTTGCTTGCCAAAGTGACTTGAAATCTACTCATCATTATGTTCTCAAAGAGAGGTTTCTTGGAATATTACTGTTATTACTCACTGATTTTAACTAAACTTCTCTAGATGGCTGACTGGCTGTCTTTTGAGTGTCTTCCAGCTCTCCAGGTTTAGCAAGTAAACTTTCTTCATGTCTTCAACATTCCTCTCTGCAATGTAGGAGTCCTTGACTACCTTCATACAGAAGCTGCTGCTCTTTTCCTGGCTTGCTGCTCTACACAATCTTTCTCTATACAATGGCTGGGTTTGTTATATGCTCTTAGAGATGGGTTAACAAATGCTATGTCTACACTTGCCATTGGGGTGGTCCTATACTAGCAGAAGTCAAGAGCAACTGAGGAACCAGAATCCATATTACCCATATGTGGGAAGCAGTGACAGTTACTGCAGACTAGGTCTGTTCTTGCCCTGCAGCTGAACACCCATTAGCAGCTGGGTAGCACTAAATGCCTTAGTTTCATCCAATAGGAAGTAATTTTTTGTGCTCTAAGGCTGCCCTGTGGGATAATTCAAGTCCCTGTGGGATAATTCAAGTGGGGATGATCGCGACGATCAGAAGTGCACTAAGAAAATGGACTAAAACGCTTATGTAGATACAGCCTTGGTTTTCAAATAATGGTCACAAGGTGGAAATACACAATATTATGACAGTATTTCCTGCTTTCAGTTCCCAGCTTAACAAGATGATGTGTTCAGAATAATAGTCATCACAATTTCAGGACCTCCTTTCTGAATTGTATAAGGACATTTATAGTCCATTAATGTATGTGTAGCTAGAGTAATTCACTTTGTGGGTGTAGGCTTTTGCATCCACCTGCACAAAATTCCACGAGTACTTTTTGTTGCTCGGTCACTGAGATATATCTGCATTCTTCCTTGTCACCTGTCCTGGTTTATGAGATAGAAAGAAAATTAACTCTAGTAGCTGGTATAGTGCTGTGTTTAATGTTTAATCTTCATTAAAATGGATTGTCATGAATAAATCTGTGCCACTTTTGCTCTATCTTTATTCATATCTTTACTATATAATCTGAGAAAATTACAAACTCAGGTTTTAGTATGGATCATTGTGGTAACCCATGAGACCACATATTCAGTGTAAAAACTTACTTTTTTGCACCCTCATCCTTCCTTATATTTTAATCAGTTATTAAGGTATGACAAATTTTTTTATTCCTTTTTTTTCACAACAGATTAGTTTCATTAAAACCCTTTCACTCCTTACATGTATTGCTCATTCATTTGTTTGCTCTCTCTGAAAAAATTCAGTAAGTTTTGAACTTTTCAGAGAAGCAGCTGCCTCCACAAAAATTGCTTTGACTTTTTCCTAGTATATCATATTAATCCAGAATCCTAATAAATTTATTATTTGCTATAGTTTCTATCACTTAGCACAGAATAAGAGTCATATTTTTTGGTTGGTAATTTCCTGGAACTGTTTTAAAAATTTAGATACCACTTTCCATTCCTTTTTACTATTAGGCCATTTTAGTGAGAGTTCACAAGCCATAGTTACGTTCAGAAATCTCACAAGTGAAAAGAACCTTATCTTTGCAATTGTTGATGTTCAACTATTGCAAGACCTCTTCAGATGACAAAACAGTTTAAAAATAAGTCCTCTGACCTCTTTTTCTTTTAAATAGCGACTCCTCTTATCAACTATTTTGCATTGCAAACAGCAATGTAACAAATTCATTCAGCTACTCAGCTGTAGCCTCGTACTTTTTGATACTTCATTTTACCTTTGAAAATTTACTGGATTCCCAGTAAGTAATTCTGCTTCTTATGTGTTTGGGAAGGTTTTTTGCATCATTTCTATAATTTTAGAATTATATAGTTCTTAAACTTTTTTTGTTAATCTTTTATTAATTTTGTCTTTAACTCAATAGAGTTGATGCTGTTTTCAGGCTGAACATCCATGGGGAAAAAAATAAATGAACATTCTCTGGCCAATTTTTGGAACCAAAATGAATGTTTATGACTAGAAAGCAATTGAGTCACACTTACACAGCATCCTCTAATGTCACTAAAGTTAATTTCTAAAACTATGAGAATCCATTCAAAATATCTAAGTTAGAACACACTCTCTGTCATAGTATAGAATAATGTCCTGAATGTGCTTAAGAGTCAGAAAGCTCTGCACCTACAACTGAAGATAAGTACTTGATGGTCAGTTCAATACCATTTTGTCAACCAGAAATGTGACTGAAGATGTTGTAGAGATAACACAATAAAACCCAGAAAATTGCTGCTGTTGAAGTAGTCACAAATCTTTACATCGTGAGTCTGTAATTAAACAAAATAATCATAAAAGCAAAAGAAAGCAATGTTGGATCCATGGCTCCTTGAGGTTCACGTGTGTAAAAAAGTATGAAAGGGATGAGAGACTGAAAAACAAACATGCAAACGCTGAGATGAGCAGTTAGCTCAATTTTAGTGGGCTTTGTGCTATCATTCCTCTTGCACTCCCCCATATAAACAATTTGCACCTTCTATTCAAATGTGTTGAAACCATAACTTCAGGTAACAACTACAGGACCTGGGACGCTGCAAATGATCTGAGAACGCTAGCAGCATACAGTAGCATACATTAAGACCACCATTTTTCCAGTGAACAAATTCTTTTTGATGAAGATGTATCGGAAAGTATTTCATCCAGCCTCTAGAGTTTATGGAATACATTCATTAATCTTCAGAACAACAAGCTCAAGTAATATTCGTTTTCAGTTAAAATACCCTCATTCAGCACCAAAGTAGGATGAATCACAGTGGTGTCCTACATGCAGAAGGAAGAAAATATCTGTGAAAATATCCACCCCAACAAAGGTGAAAAAATATGTTGCATGACAGCAACATTAATTCATATGAAGTCAATGAAATTACACTGGGGTGAAACCAACTGTAAATAAAGACAGCCCCATTATCTGGAAATTACTTTGAAGAACTCTAAAAGACACTGACATCTTTATTCCCAATAACATTTAAGAAAAAAAAAAAATAAATACCATTACAGATGGTCTGCATTCTGCATGTGATTGGAATTATTTCATGGAGTTAATTTCCAGTTTTAAACACAAAGACATTTCTGTTATTTGCTTTTTTATTAGTTAAGCTTTAGTTCTGTCATAAGTAGACTTGCTGGTTAAGTCCCCTTCAGCATAATGTATTTTGTCATGTTATAGCAAAAGTAATGCCGGAGAGAAGTTGAATCTGTGGAAACATCCTGATGTCAGCACTAAGCCTTATAAATATTCCTCCTGGCATTACTCAGAGAAGGGAATTTAAAAGCAGCATAGAAACTCTCTTACCTTCCTACTGTCCCACGCTGTCCTGGGAACATCCCATGACCTTCATGTACCTTTGTGGGAAATCAGTCTTAGTTTGCTCAGCCCCAATAAGGAGGAAGAATGAGCAAAAAAATTAATAAACTAGGACTTCTCTAAGGAGAAATTTCTTGATGAAGAAAGTTAGCAAACTATGGAAAGTTGTCCAAGGAATAAAAATCATGCTGAATATGAGAAAAGGTACATGGACTTCTAAGTAAGGTATGGAATCTGAATTCTAAAGCTCTTGGGCTTGACTTTTAGCTTTGATCCTGTCTTCACATATAGCCCACGTGAAGTCCCTGTGGACTTGACATTCAGCAATAAGTCTCCCACTGATTTCAACAGTGTGAGTCGCATTAGCTCTCTGTGTAGTAAAGAGCCATAACATTCCTTCTATTTGAGGAAATAATAGGAAACACACCCTCTGGAAATTATACAATCCATTTGGTCATCTAACTCAATTTACTTAGTGAGTTTAAAAACTTCAAAATATATTTGAATGTTCTGGATGGTTTTTTTTTCCCAAAGTATTTGAATATCCTTTCAGTTAGACATAATCAGAAAATATAATACAAAACAATCCTATATGCAGAGCTCATGCCTTCAAATCTCGTATAACCATTGAGAGTTGACAATGGATACCTACTCTTTACATATGGTATTCCAACTGTATAACATTCACCTATCTAAGAATAATTTTATTTAGTCTATGTTTCTCTGGTTTGGATATTAGAACATAATGTAAGACACTCAGAAGTCTTACTGCAGTCAAAACGTGACATTTACCATTTTCCTCTATCCACAAAGCCTGTCATAGAATACAACTATGCTTATCTGACATAATATGTTCCTGATACATCTATGCTGACTGCTACTCCTCTCCTTGTTATGTTTTATATGGTTAAAACCCATTTGTTTGAATATATGTTTCACTTTGGAGGATGTTGTTGTTCTTGTGGTTTTAATTATTTTTTTCCATGAGGATTGATTTTAAACTGGAGGTCTATAAAATTCTGTCTCCATTTTTTTTCTCCTTGCTTTTAAAGAGAAATATATTATACATCTTGATCCAATCTACTATTGCTCACTTGAGTTCCCTGGACTATTTGAAGAAACCTGTAGTTAAATTCTGTATTTCTCCTGAACTAGTCTATACTAAAGATCAATAAGCCAAATTTTTTAAAAACATCCAACCTATGTGATTAATCTGTAACATTATCCAAGTAACCTGTAGCATTTGTTACTGGTGCTACCTGTTTTAACTTTCAGGTCATAACCAACGTTTTCAGAAAGACAAGAAAGGCATTAGTATACATGCTTTCTTGGTTTAACTGGTTAAAAGCTTGTGTACCATTGCACTCTCCAGGGTCTGCCTTTCTACTGCACTACCTTATTAACTAGTCTCAATTCTTGGAGGACCCCTGATGCCCTAGAAACTCCAGTGTTTCTCAGCTCACTATTGAAAGTCCAAGGGACAGCTGCTCACCTACTAGCTATTTTTTGTTTTCTAGAGCTTATTTTGAACCCTTCTAGTAGTGTGACACACTCTCCCTTGTCCTGACACACACCTCTGTGCACAGCTGGATTTGCCATCCTTATTTCTCTGTTCAGTGCTGCAGTGCATAGCAAATCCAACATTGTAAAGAAGCAATCACACAGGGGGGACAAAGGTCATAGTGGGGTTAAGCTGTCTATCAGTATAAAAAGAAGAATACAAGCTGTACTTTTCTTTTTATTTCTAGAATAACTCCCTTATGCAATGTGCAATCTATAGTTGGTTAACATCTTCTACCCTGAGCCTTACTGTGCACTTCCAAATTACTTTACCTGTACACTGACCATGCATGCAAGACCCAGCCATTACCTGCATTAAGCGTTCAAGTCTTCTTGTAATTCTTCAAATGTAGTCATTTCCTAATCTATACGTTCCACCTTAAAGACCAAAAGCCTCTTGTGTAGATTTTGATTAGTCCCTTAATTGTATACAAGCATCCTGCTTGTTAATTTACTATCCTGCCACATTTTGGGCACAGTCGCCAACTTTGCATTATTCCAGCTGCTACCATAATTAGATTTCCTATTTTCCAGGCCTTCCTGGGATTGCCATTACATTGCTACACAGAATAGCTAGCCAAATCATTCTTTGGTGGTCTTATTAGCCCTAATGTTTTCATGGAATATTTACTTATTTCTGGCTCATTGCCTGTTCTATTTGAACCATAAGCTCTTAAGTCATAGACTCACTAATCTGTAGAAACCTTGCCCAGTACATTAAGGCTATTAACATCACTGGCTATAATATACTTTATTAAGCGTAATAATACATATCCAAGTCTGTATGACATTTAAAGGAAGACGAGATAGCCCTGGAGTATGTATATTATGAAAATTGTCCTCTAATGACTGTCCAATAGAAGATTATAAAGTCCATTAAAAGTTCATATTTCTTTGCTTCTTTTGACACACCATCAGGTTACTGTTGGCCTACCCCAAATAAAGCCAATGAGAATCTTTCTGCTCAGTTCATATAGCTAATGATGGTCACTGATTTGACCACAGGAACAGACAAAATCCCATAACTTTCACACTTGGTATTCTAGGCTGTAATATTCACAGAGCAGAGCCAGACTTAAATCACTGGTATATATGAACATACATACATGCACTCTTACACATACTAACATCGACAAAGGTGTTCCTTGCTCACTATCTGTGCTCTCCCAGTGCCCAAACTAAAGCTGCAGAAAAGACAAATGATCTTCAGAGGTGGAAGCATTCAAACTTTGGTGTTTCTGTTAGGAATCAGAGGAAGACTCTCAGAAGTCTTCAATAACTGGAAGATACAGCTTCTGCTATGAAGCTGAAAAAAAGATGGGGAATGATTTTCCTATTTCAGTGGAATCATTCCTGCTCCAGAAAATTTGAAGTGCTTCCTGTTAGCTCTACAGTCCGTGATAACTGACTACTTAGCTGAACTATCAAGCATCTCCATAAATCTGCTCACCAATTAAATGAGGAAGCTCTCCAGATAAGATTTTAGTAACCTTTCATCCAAGAGGCAGCAGACATCTGAAGATATGTGACTCACAAACTGATGAATTTGATATTTCTTTGTCACCACTGGTTTGTCCATGTTTCCCATTCTTTGAGTCACCCCTTGAAACTACTTGTAGAACAGTGAATTCTAACCTATTGCCATTGATCTCCCCCCTCATCTTCTGCCTGTGCAGGACTTTGGAGAGAGTTGTGTGAGCCACACCAAACTTCTCGGGTCCTTAGGTCTCAAAGATGTCTTGGAAATAGTCACCTTTTCATCAACAGGGTTCTAAGGACTTTCTAAAACTCAACTTCCTCTCAAATTGCTCATCTGAAACATAAAATACTCAAAATCTATCAGTTTGAAGGATCTTGTCCAAAAAGTCTTTCAAAGGTTGAGTTTTCCTAGGGCTGCTGGCAGAGCAATATTTCCTTATTATAAGCTCCACATGGTAGGTAATAGAGTACCAAACAGAGCAAGCCACCACTTCTTAATCAGTTCTGATTAAAGGGTCAGTAAAATTCTGATTCCTCATGACCCCTTAGGCCAAAAATCATAGCCTTAATCACAGTTGGAGGCCAGCCAAGGTCTCTCATCTGATATGCTTCAAGACACAGGGTTTTAATCACAAAATTGCAGTGCTGCCTCATTTAAAAAAAGAGAGAGTAAGAGACAGAGGAAGGAAAAAAAGCCCTTATAACACTGCTAATTGACCTTAATCTAATGTGATGTGCAATATTCTCAGCATGCAACTGTGGTAGGGACACAACATGAGTGTAAAAAAAACCCTTCTTAAAACTAAATTAAATTTGAAATAGTAGATTAGATTATTCCCAATGTCCTCAAACAAACCTCTGCATGTTGAAATACATCTTGAGATTTCCAAGTGCATTAGAGGCTTGCTACATGACAACTGTACCGTACCTTGAATACACCTCAGAAAAGCTTCTTAGACTCAAGCTCACGTCTTCATTACGAATAGAAAAACTCCACTGGTTGAACAAGATTATATCAGATTGGCAAAAATGTCCTTTTCATGGGTCTGATGTCTCCTGTTACTTACTGAACTGCATTTTTTTTCTCTTTTTCATTTCAACAACTATCATTCTATAAAAAGCACAAACAAATTGCATTTTTACTTCATGTACTTTGAAAAAGGCTGTGTCTGTTATACTGGACACAGAACTGAAATAGCAGAAAGTTCGAGACCTGACTCTTCTGCAATTCTGCTAATGCAATTTAATGGACAGCACTTCAGAGGGGACAGTCAGGAATTTTGGATTCTATTCTTGTCTCATGAAGTCATTTATGTTCTTGTCTCCCTGAATTCTCTCTCACGTTTTATCTTCCGTGCCTATTTCAGCAGCACTTTCTTCTGGCAGTTTTTGGCTTTGTAACATCTTCAAAGGATATTTCAACTGGTCAATCTGATTAAGTCTTCTAATCAGTTGTATAAAAAACCCTAAGCAGATTGGTAATAAATTACTAACCTGCCATCAGTTTATGGACCTGTATATAGACTGTTATTTTTATGCTATAAGTAATGCTAAGTTTTAATTGCATTGATAGGAATGGATAAATATTCTTTTCATACCTTTTGTAGTAAATATCATGGAAACAAAGAGGATTTACATGTGAAAAGGAAGGTTAGAAACAGAGAATTTATTGTGCTGATTACTGCCTACTGGGCAATGTATTTTTTTCATATTTATTTTTCTAACAGAAATTTTTCCCCTTAAAACATAGTCTATAAGCAAATGAACCAGTATTTCATCTGAAACGTTGTTAATGGTACGAAGGGATACATAATCAGCCCAGTCTATTCTTTTCTAAACAAATTGATTTTCAGCACTATTATAGCCAGGTCCAGCAGCTTTTCTGTTATTAAATATATACATATATGTGAATATGTATTTATATGCTTTTCTTTTCTGATCACTTTGATACTTCTGCCTGCTGTTATCCGCTGTTTTTCATGATCAGATATAGCTAACTAACCAAATAGTTCTGTTTTTCAGTAATGCTTTTAACATTTAGTTCAGAGATCTTCATTGTTGTTTAGCTTTGGACATTACAACTGAACTTAGTGACTCTGCAAAGCCTTTTAATGCTCTTACAATGATCAATAAAGCTTTTATTCTTACTACCATGTTGTTAATCATAGCAAAATACTTAACTTTTATTTGTATAGATATAAAAAGGTCATAAAAGCCACTGGACTGATTTTTCAGAACTACTGAGCAGCTAGGACTGTCACAAAAATCAGTCTAAGCTGCAGACACTGAAATAAACAGGCCAGTAAAAAAAAAAAAAAATCAGGAGAGGAGTTTTCCTTATATAAGAACATTGGGTCTCCCTGTGCTGGTGGCCCTGAAACACAACAAAAATAAGATTTCTTAGAATCTTATAAGACCCATAATGAATCAGATTCATTAGAGTTATAAAGATACTAGGGGTGAAATATGGGCCCAACTGAACTAAATTACAAAACCACCATGGATAACAGTGAGGACAGGATTACTTCTCCTCGGGATTTTGGTTCAGGAAAATAATACAACTTTCAGTCACAGATACTCAGTTTACCTGGGATATATATGATGAAGCATATTTGTTGGACTTATGTAAGATTAGACATGGATCCAAACAAAGATAATAGAAAGATGCCCTTGTGCCTTTAGTGAAAATCTGAGTTTATCATCACCATATGCTGATCGCTTTAAAAGACCTGGCTATATTTGTCCTGTCGTGTACATTTTAATCATTTACATTGTCTGTAAAGCTCAGAGAAGATTATCTAAACAGTTGTTATATTAATTTCCTAGAGTCTCCTCTTTCCCTCACTCATCTCTGTCATCTTGCTTTGTACGTATAATCTACTAAGAGATGTTTTGTTACATATAATCTACTAAGAGATGGACCTTCCAATAACTTACAACAGTGCACATATAAAATGGTTTGTTACATTTTGTATTACTCTTACTTGTGGTCCAGACTGCCACTGCAGTAGGTGGTATGAAAATGCAGAATAGAAAGGTGATCTTCACCCCACATAGTTCACAGTGTAAATATAAGAAAGATGGAGATGAAGGAGCAAGTCAACAGTAAAGGAACACATGGCATTGTAGTAGAAAATAGTTTTAGCCCACCTACAACCCTGATGATTATGTTTTTGCAAGCATTACAGCAGAGGAGGGCTATGAAGTCTGGTGAAGAATAGCAAGATACCTCTCCATATCTCAGTGCATGAAGCAGTGTGGCAGAAAGCTCAAGGGTTTGTTATTTTTGTTGTCTAGGAAGTTAACAGGGCACAACTGAGATCAATTTGATGAAGTAATCAAAAGAAAGAACAGACATCTCAGCAATGAGCAAAGTATGATATGTTAGGGATAGATTGTAGAAAAGTTTTCTAATATTCTTGATGCCTCACATTCTTCCTTGCACTTTACCCACACATTTCTTTCGGTAGTAGGTAAGAAGGACAGATCTTGGTTTAGCAACACTCTTCATACTTGGTTTGTGAATGTCCTATCCACTGTGGGTATTAGTTAACAGTTACAGCTTCTGCTATAACAATGTACATTAATAGAGTCATTAATCTCTTTCTAGAAGAGGAATATTTTTTAGAAGAAAGTACATGTTGCTCTCTTTCATTGACTTCAACTGATTGATTCATAAGATTCCTCTTACACCTCCATTTCTACTAATTTACAGATTTTTTTTTTTTTTCCAAACAAGACCTATGCTACCTCTTCCTGCAGGCTTGCAGTACACCTAAACTTTTTTTTTTCCTCCCTGATGAAGTGACAATTCCTACCCCTAAACCAATTATCTTTCAATTAGCAAGTAAAATTAATTTTCACACTTCATATGCTAACATGAGAATGACAGAAATGCTTAACATTTGTTAAATCTGTTAGTGGAGAAGAAAAAGACAAACATGACGCTAGATTTTCAGAGAAGTTTAGCATCTCAATGCGCTACTTTCAGTAAAATGGTAACATGTCAAAGATGCTCTGTATCCTGTTGTATTTGGAAAATGATGGAGTTCATGTGTAAAGCGCTCCCTGGTTTGCTTTTGAAAGAAATCTTGTCAAAAATTCAGGAAGTGTCTCTTGCGTGGCATCTGATTCTTTGCATGTCTGCTTTCTTACAGTGAGGAAAAAAAAAAGTGTAAATTACAATTTATGTCCAGGACACAATCAATAAAGCCTGAAAAAATCCCAACATTTTTCATTTCCACAGGGACTGGAGTCTAAAGACTTTCTTGTAGAACCCAAAGCCAAGTTATTGGTGGCCTTTTATATGGATTCACCCATGTGGATTCCTTGACTTCAGTTAATAAAGCCGAGGTCAAGCCTGTTTTCCTTGCTGGCAGCACTAATAAACATTACCCTTTATTTCCCCTCCCTTATTTCCTTCAATTAAGAGTGAACTTAGTATCTTTGAGGCCAAATGCATCAATACAAATCAGTTAACAGCTTTCAAAATATTTTGTAGTAGTAAATGGAAACTAGGAAAGATGGAAGACCGAAACTGGTAACTACTAAATGCCGTATTTTTAGGAAACAAAGAGCAGATTTATCCCTTGCTTCTGATGCAGCATTAACAACTTCATGATATTTCAAAGCATAAACATTAATATTATGGTTTGTTGAAAAGAACTTTTATAACTAGGAAAAAACAAAGTAGCTATTCCTTTCATTATTATTTTGAGATTTATCTGGAAGCACAGAAAGCCATTTAATATTTGGCATAAACTTGTCAGAAACTGCTGAAAGACTCAAAATGAACACTGTGAAATGGAGCACAGTAACATAGTTAGAGGCAATATAATGTGGAGGTGTCAAGAATCCAAGCCAGCAAGCACAAAAGGTGCAGCTCAACCCTATCCTGACTTACCGGCTTGCATCTGAATGCAGTACAGCCATGCTAGCCCAAGGCTGCCTCAAGTCCACAGCTAGAATTTATTAATCTAAAGGCAGGACCATGCTCTCCAGCAAGAAATGGCTTGTACTCAGTGCATTCAGCTTTCTCCTTCTTCATTGCCTGCTGGTTGTCAGGCCAGCAAGAAAAGAATATGAAGTTTTGCTAACACAGCCTTATTGGGGAAAAAGAAAAGACAAAGAAAGAACAGGAGGACAGAATCTCCATTTCAGAAGCAAAGCATTAGTCACACTTGAAAATCCTAGCAAAGTGCTGACATGAGTGCTCACTTACAGATGCCTCAGTGGACCAAGTAGAAAAAAAAGTATCTCCTTTCACATTTCAGAACAATTCCTAGAAGTATTCTGGCTGACATTTAATATAACAGAAATCAGGGTTCCAGTCACCTCTGACATCTTTGACTCCCACTGTTTATACAAGAAATTACAAGATTTCTAGGGTTGGTGCAACATTTTAGAAATTCTTCCTCAATTTCTGTGAAGTGAAAACTCAGCCCTGCTACTACTGAAGACTCCATCTTAGTAGGAAATCATGCCATGCTTACATTATGTAACAGAAAATGAATATTCCAGTTTAACTCTGATGTTAATTGCCACCTTCTTCCTAACTAGATGGCAAGTGACCTTTACATATTGTTACTGCTAAGTGGAGAGAGAAAATAATAATGTTATTTTAATTGATTTGTGAATTATTGAACAGGGTTACAAATATTGACCCCTTTCTGACTGGAAGAATTGATTACATACTCTGTTTACTATTTAGTATTTTGTATTTTTCAGTCTCATGCTCTTGTTTGCACACAGTCACTTAAAAGATACCTAGAAACAGGAATGTGACATTTAGATCAGTTCATGTGAAACGTAAATATGTGAAAACTTTCTCAAGTGCAAACCCCCAAAATTTTATGGTGGGGAACTATAGGAAAAGCACTTAACAGCCTATCGTATGCCCCGGAAAAATCAGTGGATCATAAAGCTGTAGACTTGGAAAGCGCATCAAGTGCTCATTCTGTCCCTTCTAGTAAACCGCAAAGAGATTATCCCTACCCAAGTCATTTCTGCCATGCTTGTCTATGCAATTCCTAAGGACCTCTAACAGTAAACAACACTCCATGTCCTCTCTCTGTAAGCTCTTCTAGCACTTCACAATCCTTACTGGCACATGTTTTTCCAGACTGCAGTTTCAGTCTCCTTTCCTGCAATTTAATTCATATACTTCTAAGAGAATGAAGTCCTTGATAGCTATTTAAAAATAAAGTTGTTTTTTTTCAATCACTTTTGCATCCACCTTGTAGTAATTTCATCAGAAAAATCATTCCTTATCTTGCTTTTGAGAAAGTGATTTGAGAAGATAGCAGGTTTCCTACAGTCAAAATAAATGACAACATGTATTTTTTCAGGTATCATCTACTAGGGAAGACTTATCTACTGAGTTGATGAGTTTGAACTGGGCCTTGCTATTCTTCTTCCTTATTCCCAGCGTGGTGAACCCTTCGGATTCTCTGTGGTTACTCTCAGACAAATTATATTTCCCCTGACATCCTCCAGTAGTTATTATCGCTTGATTAGAATGAAACCTACATTCTTCCCTGTAATAGTTTCATCTACCTTCTATATAAAAATTATCTGAGTGTTGAGGTACTCCAGTCCCAGTACATGTCTAGGTAGTCAAAAATCCTTGCCAGCAGGAAATCCTGTACTCTGCTTTGTTTTTCAGAGGTTCATAAATATGTCTTTTTACCTGATCTCCTGGTATAGATGGTTCAAAATGAATGCCCACCTTAATGGTGCTCATAGGGTTTCTTTGGTTCCTTACTACCCAGAGGTTTTCATCAGGTCTACCTTGCACTACAAAGCTGACTATACAGTCATATATAAAGTATATTCACATGCTTGCTTGACGCACACAGGTGCACACCCTCCCTCATTCTTCTCCTTCCTGAATAAGCTCTACCCACTTCTATTAACTCTGCCAGTGACTTCAATTATGCCAATAAGTTTGAGCTTTTAAAATAATTAAATCAAATCATCCTTTTGGTTACATATAAGGAATTCCAAATCCTTTATTAACTTATGGCCAGTTTTGACATCCAATACACCAGCTCACTAGTCTCTTCATCCTTTCCTAATAAATAGGAAGGGATTCCAATAGTTTTGCTTATACAATTACAGACAAGCCATTTTCCCTCTCTTTTCCTCTGTACTTCTGCCCATTTAAATACTAGGACCTTTCAGGGGAGAAATTAGCTTTTGCTAAGGCTGCCCAACACCAGGTATGACAGCATCGTAACTTCAGGCTATGGCAAAGTTTCTTCATAAGAAAGTCACTGTTGCTCACCCCAAAGTCTGACCAAAACTGAAAGTTCCCTGTGGCAAAGCAGCAGAAACAGGACCTTACTTGGCTCGTTTACACAGTGCAGTGTGCTTAGCCTTTCATCCCTTCGTACTCATAATCTCACTGCACTTCAGTGTGAAAGTTTAGGTAATTAAATGCTTTTAAATAACTATGTGCATGTGTGCTGTCATTTCCTTACATGTCTGTAACCAAATTTTAGCGTTCAGTGGAAGTAGCACATCTGTTTTTCAAGACAATTAAGTTATTAGATACAGATTAATTCAATAAACCTGACAGATGATCTGAGAATTTTGAAGTATAATCAATAAACCTGGAATGAAAGAAATGGAAATTGGATTTAGAAGATTAACAAAGCCTGTCATTGAAAGATTGATTTTTGCATAAGTGGTTGGCTTAATCAGAATTCCCAAGGGGCTCATGCAATAGCTAATTAATAATATTGGCTAGAAAGAAATATGAAGAAAAAAAGATAAATATTGAGGAGCAAAGTTCTCAGCTTCCCTTCCAAGTACATCAAAAATTGTTCACAGGTTTTGGGAAAATAAAAGCAGCTGTTTCCTTGCATCTATGCTGCAGAATAGATGAATTCTTCAAATTTCTTTCAGCCAGAGTTCAAAGAGCTGAAAAGACAGGTTTGAAGGAAAACAAAACAGTGCTACTCTACTAAAGGTTTAGTATCACAAAGTAAAACAAGACTCTGAAGATTTCTGTGGGAGGGAGCATGGGCAGTCACCATTTTCCCAGCTCATCTTCATCTCCTTCAATCTGATGCCCCTTTTACAGGCATTCTTTCCAGTACTACAACAGGACCAAGCCACAGATGATTTATAAGAGTCTCCAGCCCAAAGTTGATTTTCATCCAAATTGTAGTCCTTTTAGAACTATTTATCATGTTAATTCAGAAAGCATATAAGTCTCTAATAAAACATTGTGAACTGTAGCATGCTTCCATTACCATACCTTCCTCTGTCAAAGCCTAAGCTGCTTCTGTAATAAATAGTAAATGCAAGCATGATCTGGGAAGTTCCTGGCTGCTAGAATGTGATTGTCTGTGCTACTACAGGGTGATAATACACCTGTGTGTTTGGGTTGCTGTAATCAACACATGCTGCCCACAATTGCTTGACACAGTCTGGTAACTCAAGTTTTTGGGATCAGTTTGTATGAAGACTCCAGTTTTGGAGACCAATATGCTCTGCAACTGGAGACCTTCAGTTCTCAAATGAAACAGTTTGTTTAGCAGTAGAGATGCAGCTGACAGAGGACCAAGTTACTCAAGGTTGTGCAGTAGAACTGTTTCATGATCTGATGTACACCACAGAGGAATTGCTTTAGATGATGAACAGATTCTCAGGTTATTTCTTTCTATGTTTTGAAAGAGAATTTATTTNCCCTCAACAGCCAAGAACTCTGCTTTTAGCAAGAAAAAATTTTAAAAGTATGGGTCATATTGTTCTTATTGTGATAGACTGATGAATATGAAGGATCTTTCCCTTTGGCAAATACATACTTTAACAAATTTATGATCATTTTCAAGCAAGACTTTGGGAAAAGATAGAAAAGGAAAGACTGTGGTGCAAGTGTAATAGTTCAAGTAGATAAACTGGCTTAAAAGAATCTTCCTTTTTTCTTTTTAACCTAAGGCAAAAAGAAGAGGAATTTTATCCACCAACTCTATAAATAAGGTATCTCAGAATTTCTTCTAAAAGCAATGAAATTTTCTTTATTTAGCTGCCTTCCGTGTCAACAAATGCTGAATTATGCATGGAGGTTCTGATATTGTGATATTCACTTTTAGTGACCTTATTAAAAACAGAGAGAAATCAATATGGATTGCAGTACTGAAAAATGCTGGAGAGCTTGGTGATCTCAGAAAGCAGAAAAAGTCATTAAAAAAGTCAGTGTCAGGTTTGATTTTGAAGATTAAGTAAGCTCATGCTTCACAAACTTTTTAAAAAACCTGTTGGTCTGCATTAAAAATCTAATAAAAATACCTTTGAAGAGCCATTCCTACTTTTGTTTCCTGTTATCACTGCAGTCTCATTAACTTTGCCACTGACCTTAATTGAGTTCCATGTTTGCCTTTGTTTTGTCCCAACAGTGAGGACCAGGAATAAAAATCAAAAATACTGCAGGAAGTATTTCTGTATTAGAGGCAGAGCACCTTTTGGGAGTGACCCTTATCCTGTGTCACAACAGTTAAGTGAAAATACATTCTGAAGAGTTTTGTTCCATGAGCTACTTTTGTCTCCTTTCAAATCAATTTTTACCTTTGTCCTCCAGACATTCTGTACCAAGGAGTTCCACAATTGAATTAGTCACTTTGGTGGAAAGGTAATCTTTGCTTAACTTGGTTACATGATTGCATTGGTTCCTAGTTATTGTATTGTAAGGAAGTAAATACTCATTCTGTGTACATATTTTCCATTATATTTCATTAATTTCCACCATATCCTCTGTAATTCTTTTTTAGTTATTCTACACAAATGTTTGTTTGGTCTGTCTACATATATAAGTCATTCCATCTTTTTGATCTGCCTTTTTACCCTTCTCTGTACTCTGTTAAATCCTTTGAGATGAGATGGCCAGAGCTGTCTTCAGTGTTCAAGACATTTCATAGACTTAGACAACGGCATGATGTTCTGTTTTCTTATCTAATCCTTTGCTAATAACTTGCAATATTTAATTTGACAATTTGTTAACTTTTAAGATCTAGGCTGAGTTTTCCAGTGAATTATACACAACAAATCCACCGTATCTAAAAAAAGCTTTGTCCATATTATAATAATAGTCAAATTGCTATAGATTAGAGCTAAAATTTCACAACCACCCACTCAGAATTGCTAATATATCTCCATAGAGCTCAGTATCCTTATTCACGGAATAATTTTCCAAACTCCAGCACTGAAATAAGGGAAAGAGTAACATATGTAAGTGGATCCAGAGAGGTGAACTACAGATACAACTGGCAAAAAGGGAAGAATATAGTATTATACACCAAGTCAGTAGTGAATCAGGGAGAAAAGGGGCTGAGTTAGTAAAAAGAGTGGGACACAGGAGATATTAGGGTCAATAATTAATTAAAATGCAAAAGATGAGTCTGACAAAGAAATTAGGAGTAGTTTGAGACTGGCCACTTGAAAACCTTGTGATTTATTTAAATAAATCTCCAGTTTCCAAAGTACATTAATACACATTATGGCTGAACTCACATTGGTGTCCTTAGACAACTTTTCCTCCAAGTTGTTCTCCTGTCAGGATGTTTAAAAACAGATGTTGCCATTGTACTCTTTTATAAACTTTCATGCAAGATTCTGGCATCAGATCATTAGAGAAATGACAGCTGTGTCAGATACTGCAATGGGTTAAATGTATAGACAAAAAAAGTTATGGTTTTGCACAGTAACAGTGCTTTCAGCATTGTATCATAGTCATAATATTGACCTCTTGTGCTTTCGTCCCTGTCTAAATCAATACAGTAGCTTGTGTTGGAAGTTTTCTTTGGGCTGCCTTTGTTTTACTAGTTTATCATGTATTTTCCCAAAAATGAAATAATGAACTGTGAGACTAAGCAAGCTCTTTTGTCTTAACTAAGAAATATTGCGTTCAGATCAAGCCTTTGACAGATAAGGAGATTCTCAGTCAATGACCATTTAAAGAACTTATCTGAGAGTTTTCATGAAATTTTTACTTCTAACCACAATAAAGCCCTGAGCTAAGGTCCAGATAAACCAATGAACTTTGTGGAATTTACTAACCTTTGGATAAGGCCTCAAACATTATCCATAATTTAATAAAAAGTAACTCCTNCGGAGCACCGCGCACCGCTCGCTCCCCCCCTCCCCCGGCGGGCTGGGGAGGGGAATGGGAAGACAAAGGCAAAGCCCCGTGGGTTGGGGTAAGGACAGGTTACTGGGACGGCAGGGGAGAGGGGAACACCAGCAACAGGGCTGATAACAGACATTCACAGTGGGTGAGGACAGAAAGCAATTGACCGATCCCACGACCGACCGGACCGGACGCTCAGCCCGCCCCGGAGCCACGGCGAACCCGCCCCTCCCCGACTGGCCCCTTTTATGTGAGCATGACGTCACGTGGTGTGGGATAGCCCCCGGCCAGCCTGGCCCACCTGGCCTGGCTCCTGGTGCCATTAACTCTGTCCTAGCCAGAGCCAGGACAAGCAGCTGTTGGAAGAACTACAGAGAATAATTCTGATTCCAGCATGCAACAGTTACATAGGTGGCCTCAAGCAAAACTATAGCTCTATACCTCAACTTCCCCAATTGCGTTAGAAAGCCTCTACATCAAGGCTATTGTGAAGATTCATTCATTAATGTTCATTGGTAGATACACAAGCAAAAAGCTTTGTCAGAACAGTTGTNCAATGAGTCAGAGACCTCATTCCTTCACTCACTTTTTACCAAACTAACTGCTTTGACTTTGGCAGATCATAACAGTTCTAAGAGGATATTGCATCTGAAGACAGATCTCTTCTAGGATTAGCATCTGTCTGGCTTTTCTCCTGCCCCTTGAACATCATATCTGTTCATCACAGAAGCAGCTGATCAGAGCATCATGACGCTTTGATTGCACTCTTGGAGATGCAGGAAAGGAAGGANCCATAGGTGGCTCAGTTGACTACTAGGAGAATGATTCAAAAATGCCAATTAGTTGCATACAAATAGTTTACTTCAATAAAGCTTTTTGCAGAAGCGTTCAAAACTTGGTATCAGCATTATTAAATCAGGGCTGCTAAGCTAACCAAGTCTTCATGCCCTGCAATTTATAGAAAAACCTTCATGCCAGCCAATAAAATAAATCCTTTCTTGGGGGGCCTGGGAGGGTTTGGTTGTTTGTTTTTGGTAGTCAAACTGAGACCTATCTGAAAAGTAACTTTTGGGTGGACTTTAACTTGGAAGGAAGACACCAAAACAATGATTTATCCTGTGAAGGACCTGGTCTTCATACAGCTAATAAAGGAAAAGAAAATAGTGAAGAGGGTCTGCACAGAGCTATCAAGGTCTGAGTGTAACAGGTTGAAAAGACAGATGAAGTAATTGGGTAACTGGTATTTCTCAATGCAATTATTGCTCTAATAAGGGTTTGCCTCATGAGCAACCTCTGTGTGTTCAGGTCTGCTAATGAATATTTATAGGATATGGTAAAAGAGATACATTTCTGTTATCACCAGATCTCTTTGAAGGTATAGGAAAGTTAATTTGTCAGTCAAAATAGAAAATAATGCAGAAGATTGTTTTCTCCTTGCATATCATGAAAGCATTGATCCACAAAATGTTTTAATGAGCAAGAATAGCACTTACCTTGACATTTGTGAGCATATTAAAGATTGCATGAATAAATAGCGGGAAATAAACATAACTTTAAGCACTACAACTGAACTGAAGCATGACATTTTAATTTCCTTAAGCCTTGGATCTTCTAGTTATTTGCATCAATGACACATCAGAGCCTCTAGGACTCTGTTCTTGGGTTTGACTTTTCATTGTTATTTTGTTTCTGTGAACTATGCTCTATGGTGTTTTTTGGAAGTAAGTCATTTGCAAAATTGATCCCATATGAGATTTTTCCTTCTCTTGCCAAACAGCAGTATGTTATAACACTGCTGCAGAGAACACTGATTCCTGCAGCAAGCAGGTTGGGAAAGTATATTGATGAAATATGAAAGCCTCAGGATTGGGTGCATTCAAAATTCGTGTAGATGGATATGTTTATATAGTATATTGTATTTCTACATTTTTTTTCCAGGTATAGATACCAGATCAGAGCACAGTCTTACAGACTCTAGGAACAGAGAAAACCCTCTTCCTTACTTGTAGGAAGTGCTGGATTGTCCAGTCAGCATGACCCTTTTAGCTGCTAAACTGAGCCCTGTGCTTTCCCTCAGAATCTTTTTCTATTACACCTTATTTTGGATCCTTTGTCCATTCATGGTAGAAAATACAGTTTTACCTTAGAGTGGTTGCATTTTATGGTTTCTTTGGGCTTTTGAATAAAGTGTGAGGCAATAGACAGGTTCCGTATATTTATTATCATCTTAACATAGCACAGAGCTATCAGCTTTTGGTAATAAGTAATAGCAATTAACAGTCTGGCTAGTCATTAAGCAGGCATGTACTGCATCAAAAGTTATATACTGCTTCGGGTAATTGAGGAAGACATATACTAAGAGAGTCCATCTCCAAATCACTGATCAAATGCCTTCATTGCAAATCTTGGGGAAATTACATAGATGCTAACATATGGCATCATCTTCAATGTCTAATAAAGAGATTTAATGGGATTTTATTTTCTTAGCTACTGAGAGAGCTGATCAGAATATTTGTAGTCTGTGATATTTATGGAAAATGTGTCCCAATTTCCAATACAATTCTGATAGCTAGGAATTAATTTGTTACTTTGAAGGCCTCTTCTTCTGAACAGCTTTTATGAACACATTTAAGGTTCAGGATCATTCCTCCTCCTCCAAGGAGGAGGCCCCAAACTGAAATTGGTTTATATGAGGTTGTCCCCATTCTACTGGGCCCTAGTCAAGTTCTCTGCTTATTCAGTCCCAAGACTAATTCTAGAAACATGAGGCATGTCCCTGTAGGTCCCTTGTACTCCCCAGGGATTTGCACACTATGCATAAACAAGCTTATAGGCTTGACGAGGTTACATGCAACATGCTCTGAGAAACTGGCTGTAATCTTGATGTGACTTTACCTTTCTGGCTAACATGCCTCTCCTTTTTGCTGCCGAACACCAGTTTTTTTGGTCAGCTACCATTTTTCTTTTGAAAGACAGCTGTGTTTTGTGCTCCATTACTTCAAGACAAACAATGCTTTAAACCACACAGAATTATTGTTATTAAAATACAGTTCTCAGTGCATTTAAAGATTGTGACCTTTCTTCAGTGCTGATGCAGGTGTGCAGATAACGTCATTCTTTGGATGTAGCCTTGAAAACAATATTTGAAACAAAGTGCTCTGTTTGTTGTCCCTATTCTTAAGACTATTTGTTTCTCAGGTGATCAGAACACATCAACTGAATTTTCTTTCAGTGTTGGAAACCAGACAAAATCTCTTCCTTTGCAAACAAAAGCAACTAACTTTTCCTATCCTTAATAACACTGAAGGTTTATTCCACAAAAAATACATATTAAATCTATTCAGTTTAACATTCCACTCAATGTTAAAGACATCAAAAACTCCCCCCTCCCCCCAATAACTTTCTCATGGCCACAGAAATTGCTTAAAATCATCCCAAAGATCTTTTAAGAAGCTGATATCCCTGCTTATGAATGTCACTGTCTAAAGACAAGCTTCAAAATTACAAATCTGATCATCTCTCCTTGCATCTACCACAGCATCCTCCAACCAATATTTGCACTGATCTATCATCAAATTCTGGAGTCAGTGTTAAAGCAAATTGATCAACCATTCCTCTGAAAATACATTGAAATTCAGATCCGCTTCTGGTGAATATCACCAGATGTAAAACAATGCTTGATAGAACTCATTTCAGCACCTGAAGGTATTTTCAATACCAACAGTCACATTCAGCTGCAGTTTCAGAATGAGGGAAAGAAAAGCATCAAGCTATGTTTGTTTCATTAAAAGTTGAAAAGGATTGATCTTTTGACTGCTGATAGTAAAGACATGCGGCTGAAGATTACTAAATAATTCTTCACTGGAAGGGCTACAGAGTTCCATCTCTTCATCCTCTCTCCCATTTTGTCTTACTTTTGCCAATATAGTCCATCAGCTACAGACCTCACTTAAAAAAAATTAATCTTCACATGTGTGACACTGCGTCAGTATCCTTTCTGCAGCACCACAGTCTTGGATTTGCTATATAAGCCACAGCAAAATGCTTGGCTTTCTCCTAAAATTTCTTCTATCTTCTTAGAACTGTGTAGTGGAGTTGTAAATTATAGGCTATACACATATATTCTCTTTTCCAGCTGGAGGAAGAGACTTTTCTCATCCTTTTTGCATAGAATATATTGGGGTTTGGTTGGCGGTTTTTTTCCCCCTTTTTCTTTTCCCCTCCTTTTTGAAGGAAACATTTTGCAGGGACTCAGGCTGAAATGTAGACTTTCTTTGGCACTAGCAATCTTCTCTTAGCTATTGAAGTTTTCTCAAGTTAATGATAAGGTTAAGGACATAAGTAATTAGGACACTAGTAACACACACAAATCAAGATGCCCTATTGAACAGCCTCGCTCTACACCACTTTAATTGTTTTTTGTTTGTTGTACTTAATTTGGTTAATTGTTTTTCTTTGTTGGTTTTAAATCATCTCCAGGAGTGCACAACTCCTTTAGGAGCCTCAAGTGTTCCAAGACAGCTGCAGCAATTAGCAGCTATCAGCCCTGTTCCCGATGAAGCAACTGGGATTGATGCATAACTGGGCTCAGACTGCTAGCAGATACGCAGTGAAACCTGGAGCTTCACCATTTTTATTAGGCAATCAGAACAAAATCAACATCAGTCAAGATCCAAATCTATTGAGACTTTCAGTAAGCGTCACTAATATTCTTCTTCATGGTGTTGTCCAAGCACCTTTATTTGAAATCTTTCTCAATATGCTCCCTGCCATGTTTTCATTCAGTATTTTATTTGAACTAACCATGCCAGATTCCTCTCCTCCCTGCTCTGCTTGCATGCGTAGTGCCCAACACAGTAGAGTCCCAACAGTTTGGGATATGTGAATGCTGTCGTAATACTTGAAGACAAGCAGTAACGACAGAAACAGCCTAGGGAAAAGCCTGGAGCTAGCAGGCAGGCTCCAACTGGAAAACACCACCTCAGCACACTGGGAGGAAGAGAGTCGTGTCACAAACTATGTTTTGGGCTAATAAAGAAATAATAGATGAGCCTATCTATCACTGAAAGGAAGAAAGTTCAGAAACAAGAGAGTAGAAAAAAGTGATCGAACCAAGCAATAGCTTTCTGATACAGGTCCAGCTCACATGTGACAACAGGGGTTGAATATATTAAATTTAAATATTGATGATTCTCAGAACTCCTCTTGAACACACATGCATTTGTTAATCAGAGCATAATTGTTCATTGCAACACATTATGCTTATCATTGTTACCTTCAGCCACCTTATTCCTCACAAGCCCTGTCAATTGTGTCAGCCTATTTTCACAGCTAGTGCTCAAAATTAATTTTCAAAAGGGTAAAATACTAAAAAAGAACAATAGAATAGGTGAGAAAGCTAGTAGTTATTCAGAGAAGGTATAACAACTTTCTGGAAAGGAGTCTGAGCTGTTATATCACATTTCAGACCTGCTTCCATGAAAAATGTCAGACCATGAGGTTAATACAAAGATGTTGATCTATTTTCTTCAGAACTCCCCACTAGTGACAATCTGTCTCAACATCTCGTTTAAAGAAGGGCCAAAATGTGTTCCTGTCTTAAGTCTTTGATGACTGTAGCATTCAATTAGATATGTAAAACCTGTGATTCTAAGCAAAACAATGTACCACACACATAGATCAGAAAAAATCCTACCCTCACAGTCTCCAATTTAATTCTTTAAAGGGCATCTCTAGACGTTGGAGCCTCTGATATTTGGACATTGATTCCCTGAAGGATGACTGCTTCATAAAGGATTTTTTTCTCTTTAAGAGTACTGGAGGGTCATTTGTAGACAGGCTTGTGTTTCAAAGAAGAATGTCTATATTCTCCATTGACTTAGTTAATATATCAACTCACTGTCAGCAATGCTGATGCGCTCTACCTTTGTGGGGCCCACAAAAGATTTCCAGTGTTCACTGCAGGCCGGGTTCTGCTCTTTCCTTTGTTCTTGAGCAGCACAAAAAGGAAGAGGGCTTCATAAGCAGACCACTCCTAGAGACAATATGTCGCTTATTTTCTTCTACTGGGTCTCTGGGAAGCAATCTTCAGCTGTTAATTAACAGAGGATTACTCTTCCCTTCCTAGGGACACAGCAAATTAAATCTGGATTCCATCCATCCAACACCCAGTCCAGGGATGCTCGCTCTAACCTTGAAACTGCATTAAAGACATTGAACAATTAACAATTCATCCTCACAGAATCGTAAAATAGCCCAGGTTGGAAGGGACTTAGAAATATCTGGTCCAACCTTTTGTGGGAAAGGGAGCCTGTGTTAGAGCATACAGGGAAGGCTTACACATGTAATTACACACATGTACAGAAAACATAAGCACTGCTATGTATCATTTTAAATCACTATCACGCTGTGGGACAGGCCGTGAGTTTCAGTTCACCCTCCACTAGATCAGATTCCTTCGAAGGTTTTTGGTATTTGTCTGTACCATGCTAAATGCATCATTTAAAATGAAAACTAGTAACATGGTTTTTCATGTAATGAAAGAAGTGCAATGTCATTTGAAATTATAGTTTTGGGAGTGCTAGTGGACACAAGATACTGGATAAAACAAATGACTGTACAGCATCTTGCACAGCATGATCTCTCTGTGTTTTTCCAGGGTCTCTCCATCTTCCAGTTTAGAAATAACAACAGCATGTGTTTATGATGCAGGATAATCTCTCACCTCAAGCAATCTGTGTGTTGTCTTGTCACAGGTTTTGCTCTATTAATATCCTCTTTCTATTGCTACTATTATGTGTCCAACTCCACAACAACAGCTATTTTATGTACTTTACCTTCAGAAGAGGCCTAAGAACAGCAGCTTCTCTTTCAGAAAAGCCTTTTTTTGGTGTGTGTGTAAGTATTGTTCTCAGTTTAGGTTTGAAAACTGAGTGGACCTGCAGTATAAATAATGAAATATACATTATCTGTTGACTGTCATAAATACCACGTGTGCTCATTTTGGCTGGGATAGAGATAATTTTCTTCATAGTAGCTAGTACAGGGCTGTGTTTTGGATTTGTGCTGAAAACAGTGTTGATAACAGATGTTTTTGTTACTGCTGAGCAGTGCTTACACAGAGCCAAGGCCTTTTCTGCTTCTCACCCCACCCCACCAGTGAGTAGGCTGGGGGTGCACAAGAAGCTGGGAGGGCACACAGCTGGGACAGCTGACCTCAACTGACTAAAAGGATATCCCATACCATACGATGTCATGCTCAGCATATAGAAAG
>VXBL01002581.1:204423-240361 GCA_013400195.1 Aramus guarauna
GTGTCGTGCACAAAAAAAAGAAGGGGGGGGGGGGGGGGCAGGGGTGGCAACTGAGCAAGCAGCTGCATGGTGCTTAGTTGCCAGCTGGGGTTAAACCACGACACCATGTTATCTCAGACTCTCAATCCAGTCATATTCTGGATGGAAATGCTTCAGCAAGTGCTGAGGCTACAGTCCTCCATCTCACTTGGTGACATCCTCCCCATTACACCTGGTACCACTACATCCTGCATAAGTAATTTAGGTGATTCAGAACTTCAGGGACAAAAAGGTGTTAAAAAAATGTGTAGTGGAACAAATTTAAAGGATATATTTCCATACATTGCAGTTCTTTGGCATAGTAAGTGTGATCTTATCTCTCTCTAGTGGCTGCAGCCACCTGTATCTCAAGTATAGGTTTCTTTTGCACGAGCACTACACTTCTCATGCCAAATATCCAAAGTGTCCAAACCCTGCTGATCAGTAAAGCACCTGCTTTCCTGAGCAAGGACAACCTGTAGTGTTATCAGGAACAGTAAACACTTAAAAGGCATATGAGTAAAGCATCATACACTACAGCAAACTGGCCATAAATATATTCATACTGGAAATCAGAGAAAAATTTACAACCCTTAGCACTGAAATTCTGGAAAAGCCTCCCAGTAGTAAAAGAAAGGCATCCCTCATCATCCTTTTGTTTTTAAAACTGAGTTTGGTCAGTTTATGAACGGTACTGTATATAAGAGAATGGTCTTGATTACCAGGGAAATATTTTCTAGTCCTATATTCCCCTGAGATTAAGGACGTCTGTTTCACAATACCCCACAGAAGGATTCTGAATATGGGAGAACCTTTGACCCCTCTAAGGGTGAAAAAGGAGGATAGGAGGATGACAAGATTGTCCTACCCAAAACTCTTTGCTTGAGTGGGGCACCTACACTGGCCCTTGTCGGAGAGCAGGGAGGCAGGAGCTTGTCCAGTGTGAGTTGTGCTTCTCCATCCCTATAGCAGCTAGGTCCCAGAGGGCCGCCTCCAGCAGCACTACAGACCCAGCACAATTGCTCCATGTGGCAAACCAAGTGCCTTATACTTTTACTACAAACTCTCCTAATATCTTTCTTGGTCATGACAAATAAGCCACTTTGTAGCCAGGAAATATGCACAGACATTTTCAGTACTATGTCAATCAGGATATTTGAAAATTGTGTTTATGTGCAATACATCATCAGCTATTTGGATTAATTATTACAAATTCATTCTATAGGGTCATAGAATATGCATAACAACTAAAAAACATTTCTATGTACAGACACATTTCAGCCTCTATTCCATCAGTCCCATGGAAGTACACTGCACTTTATTATTACATGACATACTCAGTCTTATTGTTCAATGGACCACGAGACACAGAAACTACAGTTCTCTCCAGAAAGCACGACAGCCAGGCAGTCACGCCATGAATAAAGAGATAATTGTGCTGAACTGCTTATTGATTAGCAACTTTTCAGCCTTCCAAGGGAAAAAAAAAAAGCCCCAGATAATTACTTTGTAAAAAAGGGTAGGTCAAGCTCACGAAATCAGGTTACTAGGCCAAATAAATAGGATACACCATGACCATCATAGCTATAGGAAACCATCACTAACCCAAGACAGTGGCTTATGTTCCTTCACAGCTGAGAAGTATGCACTTCATCCCACCTAGCACATTCACCCACAGCCTGGATGGGAAAGATGCAGAGAGAGGTGTAACCAACTTCTACCTTTCCCGCTAGACGTGAGGTCTGTGCACTAGTTCTTACTTAGGCTTAAGTGTTCTCCATGTTTCAAAGGAGAGATTTATTAAAAAATTCCTTAGGGGTTAATGAAACTTCATGTTGCATATTTCACATGGTTATTACCCTCCTTACCCAAAGACTGGGGTATGTAATACAGTCACTTAGGGTACAGGCAGAGCCGTATCACACTGCAGCAAACATACTAATGAGCTCTGCCACAGTAGTAGCTCACATTGCATTATGAGAGTCATTCACATTTTCAGAGTAGGGAAACCATCTTAAAGAATGTAGGACTTTTTTCTTATAGGATATCTGACCTGTCATCTTATGAGCACCCTCTATAGTCCCATCCTGGTTCGTACCAGTATGTAGAGGACTGGTAGTCCCACAGTACTCATGTGATTTTCTTACAGGATCTTCTAGGGAAAAAACCCAGCAAAACCCACAAAAAAATCACCCAAAACAAAAAAACTCAAAAACAAACAAACAAAACAAAAACCAAAGCAAAACAAAAAAAACCAAACCACATCAACCTATGATGAATTTGGAGTCTAAGTACAAGCGAAAGAGTCCAAGATAAGAGGCAATAGGCACATACTGTAGCATGGAGGAATCAAGCTGGTCAGAAATAGAAACTTCCTGAATTAAAGTAGAAAAGCACCAAAACATCCTGGGAAAGGTGTTGGCAGCCTTGTCACTGGATGTTTGCATTGGGACAAGGGAATAGAAATCCCTGTAGTCCTATTCTTTATGATTTGATGGGAAAGGGCTAGAAGACAATACTAATCAAAATGATCAGCAGTCTCCTGTGAGAGAAAAAAACCCACTTTAGCAGACCTTCACCTGGCATTAAAGTGTAACACAATTGCCTGGTCTCGTTAATAGCCTTAGTCATGATTCGATATTAAGGCAGTATGATGGAATGTGCTTGGTTAAAAAAAACACATAGCTATTTCCTAGACACTGTTTATGAGCATTTTCAGAAATTGTACAGGTTTTCTTTCCCCACAGGGAAGGCATGCTGTGATTTATGGACTGTAATAGTGAGCTTAATTGGGAAGGAGATATCATTGTTGACAGCTTTGTCTTCGCCTGGTAAATAATGGAATAAATCTGCAGGGAACATTTACTCACTCCCCATCACGGTTTTGGACAGTGGCTTTTGGAGGCCACACACTTTCTAATGTATTTGCAGTGTAGTTTGCATGCTGAGGCCATTGCCACTGCATCCATGAATAGCTGTCCCCAGAGCCCCATTGGTTTCATCAGTGAGGTCGTCTCTGCTAAAGGTAGCAACTGGGTAACAGAGGGGAGAAGTGCTGGACCATGGTTCAGATATCCATCTACATTGTGCAATGGAGTGTCACACAGACACCCCCAGCCCCATGAACCTTGAGCCTACTACAAGTCCAGAGATCTGCAGATTGATTAGATGGGTCTAGAGCAATTTGGCCCAGGGCTAAAAAGCTTGAGGCAAGCACTACACGAATGGAAGTTGCCAGAATCTGAGTATGAACAGAACCAGAGGCAATTAGCTTGGCTGTCTATCAACCATATGCCTTAGTGATTCTAGCTTGGGGGGGGGTGTTGTTAAATGTGTCCAGCTGGTTTGGCATTTGTTGTTTGTTTAGTGACAAAACATTAATTTAGATGGTAGCCATTTAAGCTTTCTCATGAGCATGTTTTCATTGCCATTATTGTTTCTCCTAGTCTATTTTCCCCCACTGTCATCAATTTCAGTTCAGGACTGAGTTTACAGACTCAAGAGACCCAAATCAGATGCTTCCACATTGTAAGAACAGAGCTGAAATGAATGATGTAACATTTTCCCTGTCCAGAGGAGTAGCTAGCTCACACTAGGCTGGTGTCTATCAGGTTAGGTAATGTGATACACAAGACATCCTAAAGCAGAATTCCCCATTCATGGCCAGACTGCAGATTCTTAGGTAAAAATAGGGTCTATTGAACTAACGGACAACTCAAGCATTAAAACCTACCTTTTTTTTTTTTTTTTCATGATATAAGCCACATGCTTCTCAGCACAAAGTTTGCATTGCTTATATAGACAAGTGCCACAAATAATGTAGGCTGTGGCAGAGGCCACTGAATGTCACGGTCATTCTGGGAAATACATTCCTGCCAGTATAAAAGCATGGTTTACTGGTCTGAGCTGCAGTTCCTTTTAAGGGAAGAGACTGAAGATCACAACAGTTTCCCCATACCATGTCCCATTGTTTCTTAACTGCTGGTTTCCAGTTGCTAGTACAAGATAATTCAGCTTGCATTGTAAAAGGAGCCAGACTTCTGTATTTTTGCAGGGCAAGTGGAGAAGAGAAGGCACAGATTATAGAAAAGGCTGTAGAGGAGTTCTACACTCTACAGAGTGCTCCTATAGCTGTTCTGCTTCTCACTCCACTGCACATAGGGGATGTCAACACTTGCTCATATTTGGGCTTTCAGCAACCAGATGCATGCTTTTCCTTCTTAACAGAAGAGAGTAGAATTAATCTATTTCATCTTATTGTATTCTGATTCCAAAAATCTATCTTATTGCTCTTAAACATCACTGATATACCTACTTCTGAATGCCACAAACTGCTCATTTTCCTTACATAATTTTTACTCTAAGATTATGGCTATTTGGGGTAATTAACATTTTGCTACAGTACCAACCTTTTCTCTTCAGAAGGGCAAAAATTTTTTCCTCCTAACGTGGGAAAGCCTGAAACAATTTCCACTGTTACGGCCTTTTGTACTATCCCATCCATCCTCTGAAAAGCGGGCAGACTCCCTTCCACATAATTCAAGATTCCAGGCTGAAATTCCTTGCTCTCTGTTAACATGCTAATGCATATGAAGTGACAGCCCAGATTCACTCATTACTCATTTTGGCCTTGAGTTTAAGGATCTACCGAACTGGCTTTATTTCCTTTCTTCCAGCAGAGACCACATACCCATTTAAGACATGAAAGCACAGCACAGAAATAAACACATTTCATTATATTTTAATATTTGCCCTACAGTTTCCCAAGGTTGCTTAACTCTACAATTATAACCAGACAACAAAAGAAAACCTCTTCAAACCATTCAAGGAAACTAGAAGTAGTTTCTGTGTGAAGATTACTTTCACATCACAAAAGCCAGGTGTGGAGCTTGCCAGTAGTTGCTGACTAGACTGAAGTGGTTTTCAACAGTTTTTAATTTACAACATCTATGTCAACGATCACATTGCTAATTTAACCTTACTGGCAACAGGCTTAGCTTGGTTTGTTACCATGCACGGAGCCCTGGAACTAGCCATTGGATCCCAGGTAGAAAGCGGTGCCTCACAACAACACTTATTTCTCATAATACTAAATATGAAGTTTGAGCTTAGCTGAAAACACAGGGTTTCAAGAGGTTGTGGAGGGAAGCAAGTTACCTCACCGTGCTCCCAGTAAAACAAAACAGCAATATTCAGTTGGCCTAAGGCTTCATGTTCAGGTGAAATGGGTCAGGTATGACACTGTAATTCATAGTGAGGTTGGCGCCAATTGGTGACAGTTTTCTGAGGTCATTCTGACCTCACAAATCCTTGGTTGTACTCATTCTACCAAATCTCCCACAATTACTCATTCTTACGTGGTACACACAAGCTGGTGTCGCACATGAACAGAACACTTTAAGCTTTGAAAGCAACTGCAGACCTCCAAACTACTCAGAGATTAGAGACAATTGTTTGGGAAGTCCCATTATCAGTTGAAATCATAATCCCAAATCAGGAATCCAAATCTTCCAAGAACAGACCTGCTGATATTTCACATACCTCCTAGAAGGAGCTGCTTATGTCATCTTACTCTAGCTTTTCTTACTGCAGATAATCCCCTCACCTGATCCTTTTACAAACTGGAATTCCATGAATGATGTTTCTTTTATGGCATTTCATTACTTTGACCTTGTCTTTTAAGCAGGAAGCCCTGAAGTTGACACAAACTAAAATGAGTAAAGTACAATATTAGGTGGTATGTCAGATGTGATGAAGAATAAGGAATAACTGAATAAATAAAGTCTATCACCCCATCTTTTACATCTGCACTGTTTTATTCTCTCTATTCCCAAATGACACTGCAACATTAGCAAGGATTTGAAAAGGAAAGAAAACAGCAGCCTGGGAAGGACCCTTACATGAACAGATATTTTAAGTGTTGAGGAAGTTTATTCTAGAAAAGCTATAGTTAAGACAAGCTGTAATCAAAAACATGAAAGAATAATCAGTCACCTCAAAGTTCGATTTGGAATTTTATTCTCCTTTTCTCATAACACGAAGATATGTATGATTGTGGTGCTTGAGATGCAGTTAAAAATTTCCACAAGATTGTAAACTGCCATGGGATATCATTGGGCAAAAGAAGTTGGAAAGAGTCCTAGAGTGACTGCACATTCATAGAGATAAAAGTTTGTAAGACTTCAAATTATTACTGGTGAAAAGAAAAACATCTTAGGAGAGAAAGAAGATCTGAAACACCTAGGCTAAAGCCATTCTTTATTTACCTGAGGACTATTTTTAATAGGCACATATGAGAAATTTTCATGATGGTAATTATACTTTCTAAAAATTATTATGCCCATCACTGTTGGATCCAGACTATGGTTGCTAGAGATCTTGGGTCTGGTCTAGTCTAACAGTACTTAACTGTATCCACTCCTATGGACACCGCATGGAATGACCACATAACTAGCAAACAATAGAAACACTGAAGGACAAATAAATGACTGCAATACAGATAACTATAAAAAAAGATAACCAAATTTTTAAAATGCTAAATCTTTGGAAAGACTTGTATGAAAAGTACTCAAGAAAAGCAAATATGTCACATGTCCCTCTTTACTGTTTAGCAAAGCACCTCTCACATCCGTGGAATTTCTGAAACCAGAATATAGGCATGCAGATTGATTAATTTGATGGTTATAGTGCAAAATTTTTGTTCCTTAAAAGTGAAAAATAATTATAACAGAAACCTCTAATAAAATACAGGGAGACCAAGGACATTCTATTGCACTTCTACATTCCAGTGAGGAAACAAAGAACTTCCTAGTGAAATAATATCAGCACACTGAAGCCTTCAGTGGCATTAACAGCTATTTCTTCTCTTTTCCACATCCTTCTATGGCAAGTTGCTGCTAGAAAATGTACATCTATTGGAAGGTACATAGGCAGGCATATCAACATTCTTTGCATTCATACCAATAATGTGAAAGATCATTAGTGATGATTCAGACCCCACGGCATGTCATTTTAGAAGATATTTTCCAGTTTACACACCTAATTATGTACAGATACTCATGTTGCAAAAGGGACGATAATCACTTTTGATTAGCACCTTCCTTGAATTCACAGAGAATCCTCCTAGACAGAGACGTGTCATTTTTTCCACTTCGCCGTTTCCTCTGCCCTGTTTCCCCCTCCTCCCCCTGCCCTTAATCTTCATTTTGGTAACCTTAACTTCTAGAAATTTAAGTGACAGAAGTCAGTGGCAATATTTCTTTCTCCAGCTTCACAATAGGTAATCTCTTGCAATATCATTTTAGCAACAGGAGGACAATAAAACATCATCTAAGAAAAGCACAAAGAGAAGAGAAAGATGCACAAACAGAGTTTATTCTGCCTCAGAGCTAAAAAGTGGGGGTGGGAATCAAGTCCTCAAGTGTCTCTTAGGGCACTTTCTCCTCTTTTCTGTGTCCGTCATCCCAGTAGTATAAGAGTGCCATATGGAATTACTTCCCTCTCTTAGCTCCTGTAGTTTAAAGATCAGTAATAAGCTTGTGTTTCAAAAAAGGGAGCAACCAGGATGTCTCTAACTCAATATACTATAGGGAAAATGAGCATTTCTTATTTTATTTCAGTGAGAAATGGGGCATTCTGTCTGGTGTAGAACAAAGCACACATGAATATTAGATGCAGCGTTTCCCAAATTGCCTGCCTATTATCAAGTGACAGTGTAAATATCTGGGGTCACTGACCCACTATTCGGTTCCTGCCTCTGCTTCTCACCATGTAAAAGTCAGCTCTCTGTGGACTAAACAGTTGCACATTACACAGGATATGCACTTACACTATCTCTGAAAAGTCTGTATGCAGGACTGATTCAGTTTGCCATAGAGATAAAGTTCAGTATCTTCATACAGGATACTACTTGGCTTGAACCACTTTTTCCAAGCAGAGAGGTTTTCTTTTATAGAAATGGCAGATTTGAGTGTCCCATAGGGCATTTAATGGGTTTATAAACTGAAAGAGAAGATCAATGTGATCCTCAGGACTGACCTCTTGCATAGCATATAGCAGTTTCTCTCAGCAAATCTATACTAATCCCTAAGCACCCTATCCTCCATAGCAACTTGATGTGACAGAGAAAGCATATCCTACACTAAGCTCTTCCATGAAACTTACTTACAGTTTGAATTTTTCCTTGATTTGACTACTTTGTTAATTTGTTATGCTTTTATTTGCAAGGTGGACAGACATTATAATTCCCGCACAAAACCACAGTAAGCAATTAGTTAATTTCTATTAATTATTCCTTAATTCTTAAATTACTATTTAAGTATTTGTAGATGTTCCCCCAGTTTAGAGTGCAATGTTGAGTGCCTTCACTTAATGGGTATTTAGTCTTGGTTTTTTGGGGCAGATATTAAGTGCTGTTCAAATACCAACTTGACTTTGAAAGATCACTCTGTCTATGAGTCAGATCTTAGTGGATTGACTCTAAAGAGCGAAAGAAACAGGTGTGATTATAATCTAAAGAATATTTTAACATTTAAAGGAGGCATTCACATCATCTTACTGACATTCAGGCAGAATAGCTATAACTGCCCATACAGATTCCCAATTAATCAATATGTGGTCTTTAGATTAGGGTAGATACAGCTCCTGAGTCCCCCCAGCAAGGAGCCTGATGGTGACAGATATCTGTCATTGTCACCCATCCTGCACTGCTGCCAGCCAGAGTGAGCCCAAGCCAGGTCAGGACTCTCCCTGCAGCATTTTCAAAATTTATTTTGCACCTGCCCGTCTGTCTTATACCCCAAGGCCCTCAGCTTGTTTCTCATCTTCATTACATCATCCATCCTTCCCATGCCTTTTCTATTTCATTATCCCTTTCTACACACTCCTCCAGATATTCCCTACAGCATTTGCCTTCACTCTCACTTCCACCTACCCTTATTCTCCTTTCTCTTCAAGGACGCTGTGTGATACTCCTCATCTTGCCTCCTGCAGCATCTTCCAACCAGGCAGCTTCCCTCTTCCCATGACCCTTGTTGATTTTAACTCCTCTTCCACACTCTACAGCAACGACCCAAACTTGCCCTTCAGTAACACATCTCATCCTTTACCTGCATCTTTCCTCACCTTTAAAAAACTTGTCTGATGAGCAGTTCAGGTTTGTATATTGTCAAGTGTGTTTACTTACACTGTATACTCAATCCTAAAACACAGAAGATTGCAAACAAACATGCAGACAGTTGTCTTAAGACAATAGGACCAGATATAACTGCTTACTTCTCAGGGGCTAACAGAAAAGACTCTAGATAGGGAGTTTAAGAACAGAAAATAACATCCCTCATGACTTATGATACACCCTACAGTCAGAAGTTATTTCACAAAATGTAAACCAGCGTAACTATGTCTTTAACAGTGCTTATGTAGTCAGAAAAATAATCTCTAAAGTGTGTGCAATAACTCCACCTGGTGATTCTCAATGTGATGTTGTCAGGCTTAAAGCTGTCTCTTATGAGAGACAGGCAAGTGTAGTTGTTATACAAAGTAAAGGCCTAATCTGTAACATAAGCAGCATTGTTCTGCATCTAATAAGCCCTACACTTTGTTATCAGCCTTTCTTTGTCTTGACCTGTAGATTGCATTTCAGACTTAAAACATATATAGATTGGAAAGTAGTACCCATCCTGCCCTCAGAACATATATCAAGGGTTTGGTGTAATAGTAGGAACTATGTATATCCCACAGGAGATTGTTGAACACTTATTTTAATGAGTTCTAAATTTAAATTATCATATACACAGACAGAATATAAAAATCATCACCAACTCCTTCATAACTCATTTTTCATTTTCCAGAAATGGAGAATAACAGTGCAGCTGATGTTCAAAATGCAAAGCTGAGAAGCAAATAGACCAAAGCTTCCCACCTTTAAATCATTGATTCCAAAGACTGGCCAAGCTGGTCCTCCAGAGGAAATTGATTTTTGATACTAGAACCACAGACTATTGGGGATTGAAAGGGAGTGTATTGTTATCCTATAGCTGTAACATTAACATTTCTCATGCCTTTCAGACTAAAATGAGACGTACTGAGCTAGATTTTCTTGCCTCTCACACCATATCTTTAACACAAAAGTTTTCCAAAATCTGCACCGATCCTCTCAAGGCAGACAATTTGAAAAAGATCTAATTCTCTACAGAGTATGGTCAAAGTTTCTAGCTTTAATTGAAATAGCCAACATTTTTTTGTGCATGTACATACACATATTTGAGATTTCATTTCCTACAGGTTTTGCTAGTGAGATTTCTCAGCCTATTGGTAAGCAATAATGTCATACTCTCATCAGCAATCATAACAAGCCTTGATATAACATATTAAATATCTCAACTATGAGCATGTCGTAAAATAAATGCAATAAAGGTGAAAAACACTTGAATTAAAAAAAGGTTTTGAAATATTTCCTTTTGTTCAGACAGTATTTTTTCCCTTGTTTTTTATGGAGAAGAAGAAAAAAATCTTAAAATGTTACCAAAACTCTTACTGATTTGCAGAAAACATCAGTAGGCTTTTTGAGCAGAAAAATCATCTGACATTGAAAAAAAGGTTCTAAGTCACCTTTTACTTCAGACAGCACTGGCATAGATCTGAAAATGTAAATCATTACAGTAGAAGATCACTGGATAAATACTCTATCCCTACTGAGACATGAGCTAAACAACACCTGGTTTTTCTGCCAACTGGAGCCCTTCTCACTTTTTCTATGCTGGCTTTATAGGGTGTAAGGTCAGTGTACCTACCAGGGCCACCCCTTTTAAAAGGAAGAAATATATTCCTATTGACTACGAAAAATTTATTTAGTTTATTTAGTATTTATTTAGTGCAAATATTACAGAATTGTGCATTGGGAAAGAAAGAGGCAGAACTTCTGAAAAGTGTGCTTGTTGTTAAGTTGATAAAGTTACAGAGGAGGTTCTGATCAACTCTGGCTGTGTGAGTGGAAAGAGCTGGTTGTGTTACTCTAGATGAACTTCATGGTGAAAGACCTCACCCTGGAATAAGGTCTACTGCCCCTCAGGGCTGTTTTTTCATAGTGTGCCAAGCACAGGGACAAGTCATATAACAGAGTCAGCTTGAAAGTCCACCTTGCCCTCTGGAAAACAGAGCAACACCTTGCAAAATAATCTTAAATTAAAAGCTGTGCCAGGTCGCTGCATATTTATGACAGAGCAGCAGAGGGATACTCTGAGGTGTCTGAATGTCATACAGGCACAAGCAGGAGCTTAGCATAAATATGGGGAGCTTCAACATTAACCAGCTAGGGAAGCGTAAAGCTGGCTATATGAGGAGGAAGAAACAAATATACATAAGGAGGAGGAAGAGATGTTCTACTTCAGCAAATTCAGGTTTCTGTTCTTTGTCACTCAAGGCGGTTGGTTAAATCTGCATAGGTAGCTGAGCAGAATCACAAGGTGATGAAATTCTGTAGAAAAAAACCCTCTCAAGAAATAAACAAAGAAAACCCCAAACAACCAAACAAAAACTCATCTGACTTTCTGTAGGATCCCCAGAAATATTTCTCATGTAGTGTATTCTTGGGCAAAGGTGGAGGTGGCGGGCAAGGGCTGAAGTACTAAGCAAGTCTATGTAATCTCCTCATGTTATAGGTGCCAGTCCTCTTCCTCAGATGGTAAAGCCACTTCTGTATTTACCTGAACTGTATACTTTTTTATGGCAAGGACTGTCTGGGCATATCAACACAAACAAGCACAGAAGATACCCCCACCTTGTGCTGTGGGTACATCAAAATGTTAGAACATGAACAAAATCTAGTCACAAAGCTGAATAGCTAGATTAAACCAAGTAGCTAAAGTGCTTCCCTCCCATCTCTCTTTTTTTCCTTTAGATGTATCTATAGGAGATGCAAAACACAAATGAATGGATTGGATGAGCCTCCTGATTTTCCTCCAGTATCATTAATGGTGCCACAAGTCAGTACTATCTCTGAAGCAGATATGTGTCTCTTAAAACTATGTCTGCACTGCTGTGAAGAATCAAAGGAAAATAAATCTAGTTGAAACAGTTCTTTCAGAAAATTATTTCTTTTCCTTAATACCATGCTTAGCTCAGAAGAGAAAAGCCAGAGCATGCTTCATCCCAAATCATCCTGAAGTCAGAGGAGTAGACATAAGAGTGCTTTGCAACACAGAGCTGTGCAGAAACACTGAATCATTAATATTTATACAGCAGCACTGCCCTGGCTCATTTGTTAATGTGGTTATACTGTTTCCAAGCTACATGCAGCATTTCCCTGTTACTGCACAAAGTCATGATCAGACACTAACACAGAGTGACAATGCACACACTCCACAGGACTCTGAACAGGCACAGCCCTGGGTATACACACCTATAGTTACTCAGTAAATTGTTTATGAGCTGACTTAAGGGCACAGGGCATTCTGGATCCAGGAAATCCTCTTTCAAAAGTGCCTGAGTCTGATGTACTGTGTTCCTGCAATGGTATCTTTGTAACAGATTCATTTTACTTGTGAATAGCAATGCTCGTTTTTTCCCCCTCTATCAAAGCCACTTGTTAGTACTTCTCATCATTCACCAACGGATTTGTCTCGGTTAAGTTTAGCTGTCTAAAGAAAGCATAGCAGTTTAAAGGTTCACAATCAATGAAAAGAGATAGGAGCCTCTCGAGACCGATTCATGTCAGAGACATATCTTAGGATGGACTGACTACGCTTCCTTCTCCTCCACCAATGGCACATGAAGACTGATCTGGCGCTTTAGACTACACACCTATTTAATGGCTTAAGATAGTTGTGCAGATGACCCATGCATTTAAAGCAAATAGATTTTAAAAAAAAATCATTATTAACAGATACCACAACTTGGGCCTGACTATTTAGAGCACTTAACTTCTTAAAGATATTTTCACCAAGAAATTGGCAGTTGCCCGGATACTGTCCAATGAATAATATGACCCCACTCAATAAGAGTAAATGTGTACCTTTCATTCACAAAAGTATTTCTGAATCGTTCAACAAGTTCTATCCATCAAGAATCACCATATGTTAAAGAATTCAGTAATAGCAGTCCTGAGAATAGTGACACTTTTCAAGGCAGAAATATCATACACATATTAAAGCAGATGTAAGTACATTTGTTTTCATTCCTTGCAACAAGTCCAGAATGAGTTCATGAAAAGATGGAAATTTCATGCAATGTCATTATATCAAACATGAAAATTTGACATTTTCTGTACTTAAATTATTCCATATGTTTGCTTATTTTTAAAAGTCAGCTAGAAGAACCAAACTCATGACGTCTGTCAGTAATGTGAGATATAATGGCCATTGAATGCTTTCCATGGGCTAAGTATGTGTACTGAAGAACCTGGTATTCCAGAACAGGGATGGTGACATGTTATATTGCTAGAGATAGGAAAACCTACACACATGGAGTACATAGTATTACTGCTTTTACACCTGTCCTTGTCCTGCCCTTCTTTGCTCCCACACTTCAGTGAGCCCAGCAGGAGGAAACAGAACTCCCAGTCCCAAGTGGGCAGTGTCACTCATCAGCACTAGAAACTGTATTAAACCTGATATTGTTAGCAATTAGTCACTAATAGCTCTGCAAATGACTGTGATTTCAGAGGAACTGCCATCTCCCACCTGAGTCTGACATAAGGTCAACTTAGTCCTGTAGCTTTTCACAATGACCAGCACTGGAGGCTTCACAGTAAGTTGCAAGAAGCCTTTGAAAATACTGTTAAAGGATAGCTTAATGTCTCAACTCCTACTGGTAAATAGCTTTCTACCCAGAAAAGTGTAGAAAGTCTAAAAACATATCATCCACTATGGGGTGGTAGTGATACTATATAGATTTTTTCAATCCTGTTTAAAAAAGCAACCACCTGTTGTTTTACTTACTTGGCATTAAGTAGTGTCGCTGAAGCAGAGTTCCATTAGTGAACGTGTACAACATACTGTGAGAATATATTCCTCAGAGTTTGAACAAAAAAACATTTATTTTATTACAGGAGAGAGAAGCTTATGAGAACTGCATACAGCTACACTTGTGCAGATTTTTAACACTGCACAGGACAGATGGAAGCTGGGAGTCACAATTTGAAGTAAGAGCATGTGCAAAAGCACGAGGGTCCATGTTCCTGCCTCCACCGAATTATGAAGTCAAAAGGGGCTGGAATCTTTGTCCTTCCTAAGAGCCAATGTCTTCCTTCTCCTACCAAGTTTATAACACCTTGTTTAACTCTTACTTGGAAAGGAAAAAACAGTCTGACAGACTAACATAAGAGCTTGCCCATAACTGTGTTAATCTATATCATAGTTGAGCTTGAAATTGCACTGTCCTTTTTATTTATACATTATCATAGATATGCTTAGCCAAGGAAGAAATCAGAATCACAAAGACATTTTCTTTAATCTAGTGTATTCGGTTATTATTTCATCAAACAGGATTGAATCCTAGATGGCTTCACTATCAGAATAGGTGATACAAACTTATATTAGCCTTTTAATTCTCACACTTCTTTTGGGTTTGATTATAGACAGACATAACGCAGAATCCATGATGCTTTATGGAACAATTAAAAGATAAAAAGCCAATTCAGACCTTTTTTTACACTTTATAAAACTTCAGAGGGAAAAAAAGATCTCTAGTTCAGTGGTGAAACCCAAATTCATCCTAGTGTGTTGAGTTTAACACCTTAACACACCCTTCTGTTCTAAAAATATATTATTGCTTATCCATATCCTTTAAGAATTAGTCACATACAAGCGTCTGTAATTCATTTATGTACCTTTGCCAGCTTAAAAAAAACATAATCCTGATGCTGCAGTTGTTTTATGTAAGTAAACACACATGTGCCAGTCACTACAATTGACATCAGCAGAAACCTTCAGAGTTTCTCAGTTGAGTGAAATTCCACAGCAGATCTGGCTGAAGGAACAAAAGTGAAAGAGAGCAAGTCTCCCTTCTTTCCACAACCCTCTTGCTGTATTTGAAGTTCCAGACTGAACTATATATTCTTTGCCCAATCCTAGATGCAAAGTTCTCCATATCTGATGGCTTACAGCCAAGATTTCAGGCTTTTCTAAAAGACCCATCAGTGGACTGGCTCAAGAGCTTCCAGCTGTGATTCTAGGACCTGGTGCATAACAACAAGATGATTTTACTTCACAGCCTATGGGGGCTTAATGTGTTATGTCTTCAGCTAAGACCATCTTATTGTTGAATCACCTGTAAATTCACCAGAAGAATTCTGAGGTCCCTAACAGATGGGCTTTGTGATACTTTTTCCAGGTGGCTTAAAATGTGACTGACCCCAATTGTTTGCCTTGTTCCTCAGAGTGGAAATATCATCTCCACAGCAGAGTTTGCAGAGGGGACCGTGCACCTCTGCTTCTGCACCGGGTTCACTGTCCTGTGTGTATATCACACAGGGGATTCACAGCCTGGGGTGGAGCAACCCTGCCCCCTCCCTGCTTTTTGCTCAGGGAAGTGCAGTCAGAGCCATGACTTGTAGGAAACACTGGAAGCCTCAAAGCCAGACAAACAAGGAGGAAACTGAAGCAGGAGGAGATAACTCTAAAAAAAGACATTAGAATATTTAATTGGGGCAAGTGTCTTCATCAATGGCTATTTGGAGGGAGGACAAAAAGGAGGCTAAACTGGCTGCTGCCACCCACAGCTGCTAATTTGTGCCAAGAGATGGAGAAATATCAACTGCACTGTTAATTTCTATATTATGGAAATTAATCCTCTCATTTGCACAGCAGGAAGCCAAATTACACTATCACATGCGCAAATAAATCTGACATTTTGAGAATTTGACATTGCACCACTGAAAGCTGGTTCCAGCAATACCTTTATGCTCTTTCTGTGAGGTGGGAGGTATCTTCTCTGGACAAAGACACTGTTAGAAAAGCAGCCAGATCCTCAGCTGATGAAATTTGGCAAAGGTCTCCCAGTGTAAAGAGAACAGCTGAGATCTGCCTCCCAGAAATGCAGAGAATAAGGAAAAGTGCATTTGTGAGTGGGGGGATGAAACTTCTTTCTAAAGTAGCAAGAGAAGTTGCCACAGGACCTACTGCACCCTCACATTCCAGCCTCAGTATATTCTCTGTATGGGAGTGCTGCCTGTAGCTACCACAGGGAACCTTTGTCTTAAAAACATGATATCTCAACAGACAGCAGAAAACTAAAGTAGGAGAAGTGGAAAAGAGGTTTATCTGCAGTGATATAGAACTGAGAGCTATACCCTCTGTTAAAGCCACATTGTCTGTCACTCGACTTGAACAACAACTACAAAATGCCTGCAGAACATTAGGTTTTGTGAGGGGAAAGTACTTCAATCATTTTTTGTTAGTTTGGTTTTATTTACTTAAATTTAATTGTACTCTGTATTTGAGAGTCAAAGACTCATATAGATCACAGATTCCCTGAAGGTGGGGAATAATCATCTGCCAAGTGATTTTTGCTCATCCATTTTTCTCCTCCTTGTTGATCCAATCCTCTCACAGTTTTTACTTCTAAGTGTCAACTTTAAAAATTTACTGAAAAAACTCACATCATCATTTATTAAAAAAAAAAGACATTAGAACAATCCCACTTTTCTTAGGTCATTGATTAACAAGAGGTGCTGAATAATTAGTATGTATTTCAGCAGCTAGTATAGTCTAAACTTCTGCTGATAAACAGCCTGATTACAACCATCCAACATGTGCTGCTTATACCCAAAGCACTCATACACATTTTATCAAACACCTATAAACCAATTAAGATCGAACTTTCACTTAGGAAATGTAACAAAAAGAAGACACAGATTTTTCACAGCAAACAGGAACTGCACTTGCCAATTCAAACTTAGTAAGATCCACATGCTATACTTAGAAATGAAAAAGTGTATATGCTCACCTGACTCCAGGATCTTAGGCCTTAGGAAAACACGTGCATGTTCTGAAAAGAGTAACAAAAAGAGTTAGCAACAGCACCTGAAATTCCATTAAAAAGAGGTTGCAGAATTCCTCCCCCCCTTCCTTTTCTTCCCCCATAGAAGCTAGTTAAGCATAACCTTGTTTGTAGTTTGTTCTTTCATACAGGAACATAATTAAGATCTGATCTGCGACCACATGCCTTAAATAAAAGGCAGCTGCTCATATGATCTGCTCATTAAGTGCTGTATTCCAAATGCATACAAAGATGCCAAGGTAATTAACAAGGCACAAAAGCTTTGGGGAGTTAAAGATGCAATAGGAGCTCGGTTGAGACTCATCTTTACATTTACAGGATAATAGCTAGAAGATTATGAATGTAGATTTCATTTTAAAATCTCTTTGCTCTCAGATGACATTCCAGAATTATTCTCTTTGAAAAGATACAATTTATTTTCTACTCTCCTAGTTCCTAAAAATAATTTTTAGTGCTTCTAGGATCTATTCCTTCTCTTTTCCCTTAAGCTTTGCAGCTTCTTGATAATGTTTCATAGAAGGATTTAAAGATTTTTGAAAGTATGAAGTTTTACCATGTAACAAGTCATTTTTACATCAACTACCACCTCCAAAAGTCTATTTACCACCTTCTCCCATATTTTTAAGCTCACACTTTGTTCTACCTTATACTTCAGCCCTAACTTTTCCAAATCTCTATACCATTACCTTGCATGGAACAAAACTCCTTCCCATTGTTATTTCACTCAAATATTTCTTCCTTGGACACCTAGGCAAGCAAAAAGCTAAAACAGCTAGGATAACAACTGCATTCAGAAGATGAAGAAGCCTTTTTTTTTTTTTTTTAAGCTCACAGCATCCACAAAGTCTTCTCCAGTAATGTTACCCAGAAGCCTAGGTGAAGGGATATGAATCATGGGAGGATTATTTAAAGGCCACACCTGCATTAAGAAGAAATAAATGTCTTGTCACAGGTGCAATTGCTTCTTCTTTAAAAGGCAAGAAAACAGGTTTTCTTACAGATTAGTTAATTGGGTGCATTTCACAGCTTTTCCAAGATCTATTTCTCATTGTGCTATAATCTAAATCCCTGGGATCCTCCCATCTTCTTGGTAGCAGGTTCATCCTTTCTCATTATTTTCTTATGAAACTCTGAGTTTTCATAATACAGCTGAAGACTGAGTATCTGAACAAGAAGCACTAGGAGAGACGACCCCCATAAAGTAATCATGGTGCTGGGTGGAGAATGTCCTTTCTTTGTTTAACAGTACAAAAATTAAAATAAAATCAAAATTAAGCTAGGGTTTGGAACATAAGTTTTTGGGAGCTTTTCCCTCCTTGGCACTGACAGAAAATTCTGGTTTTCCTGCACCTGCAAGGCTTGCAGCAGACTAACCCACAGAGTGTTTTCAGGAGTGTAGGGTGCTAGACTTGGGCATTTCCAGGTTCAGAGGAAGACCAACCAGGTCTGGAGCAAGGCTCTGTTGAGTATCCGGCTAAAAATTTGGCCCCTTTTTTTCATAAGTGGTAGCACAGACTTGACAAGGAGGAGACTGTCAAATCTGCAGTTAAGGCTCTTGCTGGGATACAGAAAATATCTCTAGAATGAGCTCAAAATCAAATTAAGACCATACTTATCCATGACTCCTTCACAGTATAGCAGAGCTCCTTAACTCTATAACGTACCGTGTTTTCTCTTAAACACCCCATCCCAAACTAACCACACGGTACCTGTGATTGTACCAGCGTGATGCTGGGTCTGGGGAGGGCTGCGAGAGGATGAGATGCTCAGCCTGACAGCGGCCAGGATCGCCCGGGCTGACCCCGCTCTTCCTGAGGACTGCCAGAGGAGTCCAACTGGACTTCACCTCGGACACAGATGTCACAGTCAGCTTCCTAAAATGATGAGGGATAAATGTGAGCCATGATGTTCTTTTAAAATCTAGCTGTATTCCCATCAGCCAGGAGCAATAATAAACAGCTGCCTTTCTCTGGAGTCAGGAAGGGAGCATTGCGTGGAGATGTAGTAATTTTATAATAGGCCTAAGCTGCAGGATTTCTTCTTTTTCCTTAGAGTGCCTGGTCCTGAAGGCCCTTCAAAGACTAAAATACAGTTCACAGGTGCTGACATTACTAAGTTTTCATCTGGAGGAAAAAAGAGAGAAGAAAAATAAAATAGCTAACAGTTTTGTCTGCTATACAGAGAAATAATAAATACCAGGTATAGATTTTTCCTTCAAACAAAACAAAGGGGACTGTAAAGACACAAGTCTTACTCTTATTTCTTATCAAAATTGAACAAAATTAGCTGACTCACAACAATAATAGTAGCAGTAATTATTACATTGATGATGATCATGAATCAATAGGGGTACACATTATTTTAAGAACAAAATGTGTACCTGAACCTGAAAAATGTGAAACATGGGGAAAAAGAAAACAAATGGCCATTTGACAAAGAACAACAAACACAGGAGATAAGTCATCTGAGTGACCACTGAAGTAGGGAAAACCAATGAATTTAAAAAAGCAGATGGATTTCCAAGTCAAGGGTAGAGAAGCCTGAATGAATCAGCAGACGGAAGCGACAGCGGAGGGGAGATGACCATTAAAATGTTTAGCGGCCTTTCAGAAATGTGGAAAGCTCAGCAATTTGTGATCGTATTTTCTCAATGCCTGGCCATTGCTTTGTTCCAGCGATTCGCTCGGGCTCTCTCTGTCTCGGCTGTCTCCCCAGCCGCCCCGCAGAGCCCACGCAGCGCCCGAGGAGCTGTCAGCAGCTCGCAGTGGCTGGCTGCAGCCGAGGGCAGAGGGCACAGGTTGGTGCTGTCAAACAGCAGGATGCAATAGGATCAGACAGATCCAACACCGATCTCCCGGGCTATACATATTTATGCATTAATGCACGGTGGTGGAAGTGGAGATGGAAACCTCTCGGAATTAGAACTCCTTGTCCAGAGTTACTTCAGTCAAAGAGTGCCTGCCTGTTTGTCTAATGCCCTGAGATGGCTGGTACATGTATCACTGAAATTATCCCATTTTAGCCACACAGCATAAGTGTTCATATTCATCACTACACAGTTTGGTCCTTACCTCAAGGACTCACCCTCTGTATTATATATGAGGAATTTACTGTGCCACAGAATGTACTCCCAGTGTCAACCACCTTTTGTCCCCAGTGGTCTCATTAAAAAAAAGAAACATTATCCTTAAGCAAGCATATTAAAAATGAAAATGTGTGAAGAAAATAGCTGAATAATTCAAACCACTCCTCAGATCTTCATGATCATTTTAATGCATATAACCCTGATTTGGCTTACACTATTTTTTAAAGATGCATTTGATTTATTATTTTTTACAACAGTTCCTAGATAAAGCAGAGAATTAGAATGCCGATTTTAACAGAATAGATACCCCAAGGCTTTTTGAATGCTGCTTTCCCAGTCTCCTAAAAGCCTTGTCTGCAAGACTGGGAATCCAATTCTGATGCATCAGAGTTTCTGCAGATGGTGCAAGCTGCAATGTTGGTTTTGACAAAGGGGCGTCTCTTTTCTAATAGATAGGAAAAAGACTGAAAATGCTCAAGACATCTCTCCAAAGCAACTAAATGTTCAGTAACAAATTTTTGTCTCTTCCGTATTACAACAGAATCAATGATCTAAAAGGGGAAAGCTCATGAAACCATTACTATTGTTCAGCCCTCCTGCACTGCTTTATTCTCTCATCACTTTGGTCATTCACTTTCCAGCATCCTCCTGACTCTGGTAGAAATTTAAGACCAGAGAAATCAGAAAAATTATCTTAATAAACCTGCTGATTGCTAAAGAAATAAAATGTTCTGGCTGATGGGAGTCTAAGACATTTCTACAGCACTGGGCCACCTCCTTCTTTAAACTACTTTGTCTCTTACAGCGGGTAAAATATGACTAAGCTTTCGTGAGGTTGCTACGCCTACAGTAATGACAGTCCTATTTTCTGTTATGGTCCCATGTCTCATCTTTGCATCAGCAGAAAATCTCATTTCTCAGTTCTGTATGTCATTCACTTTCATGAACATACAGATCCCACAGTCTAAATGTGACAGGTTTTTTGCCCGTTCCCTCAGAATATCCAGTGCTGGTGATTTAGTGCTTGGAAACAACTCCGGGAGCCTCTCTGCATGCCTTCTTGGTAGACTGGAAAAATATCTGTGAGAAGAGACTTGCAAGGATAAATCAAAGTGTGAGAGACTTTACTAAACTAGAGCAAATTTTATAGCATTTAGATGATACCGCAGAACTGTTAACCAGAGTGTAAATGATTGAACAGGTGATGAATCCCTTAGAGGAAAAAGCCATTAGGAGGTTTTAAATCCATAAAAAAACAGTATTATGTGCTATAAAGAGCAACAAGATGTCCTTTTGTTCCCTTTCTAATACAATCCTCATCAGATTACTCCTATACAGTCTTCCCAAGGCATTTTATCAACACATGCCAAACAACACCTGTGTTGAATTTCAATATGATTTACAAATTAGCATTTGAAATGAATTGCTGCTGATAGGCTCCATTTTCATCCACATGAGGATCTCATCTTAGCCTACCAAGAGAATGCAGAATGTAGTTATTGGCAACTGCGTTTGACATAACTTTCACTTTCCAACCAACTCTCCAAGTACATTTGATTTCACAAATCCAGTGAAATCCTTTTCTCACAAGTTATGTCTCCATAAATAACAGTGGTTAGGATATTCATTTGCAAAGGACCCACTCTCTGTCCCTAGGCTGCTTAATATGGACAAGACTCCAGCACAAGTTTTCTTCTATCTCTAGCAGAGTGTCTTTGTCAACAAGCTTATTAGATCTCCTCAGCTGTGTCCTCTGAAATTGTCCAACTTTGTTTAACTAATTAAATAACCATTGGAGCAGTAACCTGGCTTTCCTCTCTCGTGCTTGACTTCCCTAACCTCTTTCTTGTCCAATGAATGTTTAATTACTGAGGTAAAGTGAAACATATGCAAGAGAAGAGATGAAGAAAGCTTGCCCACAGCAGGCATGATAGCCTAGTTATTCAGGCAGTCTGACGAGCAAGTGGGCAAGATAAGCATGCTTTAAACATCTATTTCAAATCTTCTGAACTCAAACTTCACAAAAGTTAGGAACCCATTCTCAAAAGTGGTCTGTGGCTAATGAAATGGTATAGTCCTGTTAGCTTGCACTTTTGAAACTTAAGACTCTGAGTTAATAACTTTCACTTTCACCATCACCTTCGACACCTGAGATGCCCTCATGCAGCCCTTTAGGCAGTCATCCAATATATTTAACTCCAAGCTGTATAGGTGAACTTTTAGAGTTAGACCTCTGTGAAAATTAGTATATCTTCTTCCATGAGAATCTTTCTCATAGCATACCTGGTATACAGTCACTAGTGCAAAAACTTCTGTCATCTGATCTGTCAGTAAATAAAAATAATATCATACTCAGTAGATCAGGTGCTCAATAAAACCAAAATGTGTCTAGGTCTGTAAACTGTTAGGAAAAGACAGTACTCTGTAGAGAGAAATACAGCTTTCAGATGGCGAAATGGCCTTTGGTTTCTTCTCACTGACTCCACAGGTAATAGGGGCTATAGGTTTCCACTACAGGGATTCTTAGTCAGAATGAATTTGGGCCATGAATCAAAACCCCATGCAGAAGAATGAAATCAAAACTCACTCTTGGCCCTTAAATCTGAGACAGATTAAAATGTAAGGAACATTGTGAAACTCTGGGTCAATTTATACTAGACATTTGCTGTTAGCAGCTCCCCATGAGAAATGAACTCATTCTAGGACTCAAAACAGCAGAGGCCAGGGCCCAGCAGAGTACACACTGAAGGAAAAGGATGGCTTTAGTTAAGCCTGTGGTCCCTTGGCTCAAGCAAGCGTTATTCTACATTACGGAGTCCAGGCAGTCCTTCCCAACACAGAAGAGGAATGTGCTGACCTTGACGAGCTCTGACAAAGTCCAAATTCTGACAAAGTGTGATTAGGATCCGATCTCTTTAACAACCCCCTCTAATGATATTTTCTTCCATATCCATTACATTTTCAGAAGCGTCAGTATTGAATCACCCTTGTCAAAAGAGAGTAAATCCCCTGCGGAAGTTTTCCTGTGTCTGCTGCCCACCATGCAGGTGACCCCTGAACAAGCACATTGTCACTTTCATACTTCAAATTCTGCTTCTCTCCTTCTTTCACAGCCACTACCACCTCTCTCAGTGAAGTAACGAGCTGTCTGCAATTTAATTGGGACAGTAAGAACTGCTCTAAGACTTGACTACTTCAAGCAAGCAAAACCTCCCCTCTTAGTGTCCTACTGAGGCTGCCACTTCTTTGACTTAAGGTATTTTTTCGTTTGTTTTCTGCTCAGCCTGCTGCTTCTCAGCAGTTTCATTCCTGTATGAATTCTGCTTGTGTGTCCTTTATAGTCTGGGAGGTGAGCTGAGTTTTTGTTTTCTCCTAAGTCTCACAAGTGTTCTCTAAAATAATTCAGGTCAAGGAAATAGAAGCATGCCTATTTCGGTAGCTGAATTTAAGAAGCAAAGGCTGCTTTAACCCAACCTGCCTGTCACAAATGGATGTTGTCACAAATCATTCTAAACGAAAGGAAAACTGTAGATCAGGTGGATAGTCTCCTTGTCTGTTATCTCAGTTGTCAACCAGAAGGAAAAGGACCTAGTGGAAAGGTGACAGCAAAATAATGATGTTTTTAAACGCTTGCTGGATTAGGAACAATCTTTCCTATGGAAAGAGAAATCTATTGTTAATGCTAATTATTGTAAGGTTTAGAGGCACTGTTATCTTTCCTCCGAAATATCATGAGCCACGCTTTGTTGCACACTGTCCTTTTGGGATCTCATTCAGCAAAGCAGTGAAACAGACAGCAGATTGACTTCACTGATGTCAACAGGACTATTCAAACACAGTGATGCACACGATTAAGAATTTTGCTGAAAAAGGGTTAAACTACTTTTTCTTATTCTTTAATGTTGCTTATAATAATGTGTTCCACTATTTCCTGCTGTTTCTTCTCTATTTTCTGATGATAACAGTTCTTCATCTCTGAGTTGCTAGTGTGCCCGTTGTAGTGAAACAGAAGTAATGAATTAATTCACTTGGACATTCTTGTCTTTACCTGATGAAAGAGGCAATAACCCATGCAAGTAAATCAGGCTCCCTCTCTCAGTGAAATATTCTGTTTCAGTTCAGTGTATTTTTTACACAATTTGTACACAAGCCATATCCATACCAGGCTGGCAGATGAAATCCCATCACATTCACTTCTTCTCTTGTTACTATGAGGTGTCATATTCACTATGGAGGAGGAGATGCTGCCACCCCATAATAATGGAAAACCTCCTGTAAACCTGCCACTTCCGAGAACCTGTAAGCCATGTACCCAGGCAAGACTAACAGGCAATTACTTCAGTAGGTACCTTCTCCCACTGCAAAAAAGGGAAGCTGGAACATGTTCCTGACAAAGGATAGGTCAGGAACTGGCTCCAAGGGTGAGCCTGTGTCCTGAGATCCCTTGTGAGGATTTGCACCAGACAGCACGCACATACAGTAACAGCTCTGACTGAATGTCACTGCCTAGGAAGGGAAGGCATTAGTCAGAAGTGATGCGTGCAAAACATGAAGCTTCCTCCAAAGCCCTTAAAGCCCATGGCATACAGCAGACATGGCCACTGGGTAGCTACCCCCTTGCTTGTACCTCCTGTACAGTCCAAATACAGCTCTGACGCCCAGTTTCATAACCAGCAGTGGCTGAATATTCAAAATGCCTCTCTACTAGACGAAAGTAGGCATCAGGGACTGATTCCAAAAGTGCTGAGGGGTCCCATGCTCCATTTCCATGCCACCCACCCCAGCGCTTCCCCTAGAACAGCTGCAGGGAGCTCCCCTTGTGAACTATTCCTACCCCAGTCTATCACACGTCTTGTGAGTCCCATCCTTCTGAAGGCACCGTCATGCAGCTTACTGAACTGGGAACTAGGACATCTCTGACGTTGGGCAGGCATGGAACAGTGGAAAGTATTTGTCTTCCTCCCACTTCAAGTATTGACCCCCTGCTCCTGGACAGTACAAGTCCTGCCTTCCAGAAGGCAGATTTCTATCTGTGTTCTCACAAAGACAGGACCCTTCCCTTATGTAAGGAAATCCTTTCTTTTCCTTCACTGTGGTTCTTTCTTTTGCTTTCTTATCCTAAATAAGTCTCTTCCTGAAACCCAGCGCACAACAGGAATATTCAAAAAGGCTAAAAATATGCATATATTGTGTTCCACTGCACACAATGGTGGCGGACCAACATACCTGCCATTCTTGATTGCTGCCCAGACGTGGTAGAGCAACTACTTGGAATAGCGGCACAAGCCAAGTTCTGAGGAATGATTTGTGTGTACTGAACATTTTTACCCAAGTGTTCTGTGATCATGAGCTAATGCAGTAGGGACAGGAAGGTGACAGTCCTGCCATGTCCTCTGATGTTCACTCTCCACCAAGATGTGAGAAACAAGAAATCTCTTCAGGGAGCATGCTTAATGGGGCAACAAGCTAAGTGAATATCTGACATTTAGAAAGTTCTCGCATTTTGAATAACATTTTCAGTTCTCACAAAAATAAGTATTGCCATCCTTTTCATACATTTCTATATCTGTGTCTGTCTGTGTGTTACAGTATAGGATCATGATGGGCAAAAAGGTGATATTATAATGAGGAAAAATAACTGCTTCTCCTTCAAAAACCTATGTGTGAACACACCATCCTGTATTACATATGAGGTCAGACAAGGAGTATAGTGTACTCTGGGCTTAAAATCTTCAGAAGCATCTATCAGATGTTCATTCTTTCTATAGTTCAATTAGATGAATGCAGACAGATAACGGATTGCATCCTATCTAGGACTGCAAAGGAAAAAAAAAATATTTCCCCAGTTCTTCTAGTCACTAAGCTAATGTTACCTATTTCTTTAATGTGAAATTGTTCTCTAATGATGTACCTACTGATCACTTTTTCATATCTATCACAAACATGGCGTTTATTTTCAGGATCAACAAATTGATTGTGAGTGATCAGGCAGTGCAGAGCAGGGCAGTATATATGATCATTATGTTCTGCAAGCGTCAATACAAGAAGCAGCATTTTTGCTGGGAAGGAGACATTAACTTTTCCCTCATCTTGTAAAAATACCAAACCCTGTTTCAGCTTTGCCTAGAGCTTCTGATTATATATATATTTTTTATTTTATTTTATTTTATTTTATTTTATTTTATTTTATTTTATTTTATTTTATTTTATTTTATTTTTGTGGCAAGTTTCCCTGCAAATTCAAAAGTAGGTGTTTTAATTTGCTTATCTTATCATTAATTTACATGTTACTCTGGCTTTTGTGTTTCTCTGCTGTTTCCCCATTTAAAATCTTAACTAAAATGAATGTGTTTAATAATCTTGCTGCAATCTAATAAACAATTGAAATAAATCTTCATCAGGGTTTTTGGTTTTTTTTTTCACATTTTGAAGCTCCATCAAGAAATAACACACACACACACAGACAAATTAAACTCAAAACAAAGGAAATTAGAAAATCAGGATAATTTTTCTTGCTTTTTTTTTATCTTGTGGTTATTTGCTTTGGGATTATGTTGTTATTTTTTTCCAGGACTTTATCTTTGCTCTGAAGGCAAATAGCTTTATGAAAGTATTAGAAGTGGCCTTTTGACAGCTAAATGGGATAGAAGCAAAATTTCCATTTTATTCAAAACTGCCTTCACAAACCATGCAATTTTCCTTATCCAGTCAGTTTAAATTCAAGGCTTCTCTAGTGATATCACACTCAGTCAAATCCGACAGGTTATTTCTATTAAAGTTTGGGGTTGAATGGAGACTAACTACAATGTCGATTCAATTGTTAATATTTCATTCCAGTGGCAGAATGCAGTAGCTTAGACGAATTTAAGATGATAAAATTTATCATACTTCTGGAATAGAAAAAAATATTTGTTTAAATAAATAAAATATTTCTCCTGATGCCTCTTAAGTGATATTTTCTCTGTAATTGTCTTTATTTTTGCCGACATGGCCTTAATGATTTGGCACTGTTAGCATTTGTTCTTTAAAACATTTTGTTGTATCCTTATATCCTGAACCATATTTTAGATGATCAATGTTGTTAACTTACCATTTCCTGTTATCTTACTAAAGGAAAACACACTTTACCTTTTAAACCCATGGAGAAAACATTGTGTATTTAACATCTTCCCAGCATCAGTTGCACTTTAGAACTTGTTTTATTTAACCAAATGTAGAGGAATTGCACTCATTTCTTTTCTGTTTCTTTTCTTTCAACTGATATTCTTTATCAGTTTACTAGAGGAGGGAAGAGAAAACACCAGTTTTTGCAGGTTCTTGGTTTTGCTGTTCACTTATCAATCTGCATCTGAAGAAAGTCAATAGCATAACTGACAACTGGGTGCTTGTGTGAATCAAAGGATATTTAAATGGGAAGGAGTGGGCTTAACATATATTTTCTGCAATGAGAGTGTAACATTAAAATGTAAATATGTGACATTATAAAAACAGATGAGGTAGGCCAGGAATTGTTATCAAAATACTACTTAAATTCTCATGTATTGTTAATGGCTACCATCCTGGTAGCTAACTAATCAAACAATATTTGAAAAATTTTATATAAAATATATAACATGTTTTTGACAACTGGAGTGAAGTTTACTAGCATGTAGAGGACGACGTAAAACTGTCATGAGACTAACATCACGTGTGAGGCTTTTCAGAGACTGTCTTGAGAGGGCAGATGTCAGGTTTAGGATGAGACTGAAGCTTGAGAAGTTAAATCAGACTTCTTAATGGTTTCTGCATTGATCTCTTTCTATGGATCAATCATTTCCATCAATTTCCTAGTTGTAAGATCTTTATTGAGTTACATTCATCCAAATGTGTGTGTGTGTGATGTGTTTTGTAGTCAGTGATAGAGTTATCATTTGTACCAGTCTTCTGTCTCAGGAAATCTGAAAAACGCCTTTGCAAAGCAGAACACAAAAGAGATATTTGTAAAACAATACAGCCATGGTGTGTTCACATGGGTTTGAACAGCCAAGTTAGCATGTGCAAACTCACTGCTCAGGTCAGAATGGACCTGCTGAACTGGTCAGAGCTAAATGCCATTTGGAAAGGATGTGGAGGTTTGACACTAGTCAGGATGATTTTGACAAGCTAACTCTTACAGTTCAAGTAGTAGTAACATTTAATTTTGCCTTCTTTCCAAGAAAATAATAAAATGGAAGCTAACATTTTAGTCACAGCCAAATGATCATCCTAGTAAAATTAACTCTTTGTTTTCTTGTTTATAAACTGTACTTGTAATCAAGTTTCTTGTTTTCTGTATATTTTCACTCCAGATACTACTCTTGGATTTTGATCATTTAGTGAATGGTGTGTTGCAATGTGAATTCTGGTACAGGCCTATTTCAATTTTCTTACTCTGACTCTTTCCCTATTTGGCTGATTGATACAGTGTATGGCTAGAGAAGGAACTGTAAATGACAAAATGGAATAGACAACCTGGAACTTGTCTTCAGGGAATATTCAAGCATTTGAGCTTAATATTTGGTATTCAGGAGTATTTTTCTCCAGCTATGCTCTGCTGCCCAAGTGTTCCCAGAAAGTAATTGTGGCACCATGTAAACACGATCATCATGAAAAATGACATCATCATGCTATCTTTTCAGAATACCTGATCATATTCCAGATTCAAACATATATTCATGGATTTAATTTTTCTTGTTGTTTAGTTACTATCATAAACAAGTTACCAACCATTAAGTCAGGTTTATGAGCAGCTATCAAGCTTTGACTGCAATAGTTAGCCCAGAAAATCTCTAAACAACTGTTTGCCAAAAGATGGGGAGCAGGATAAAACACAGAGGCTTCATAACCAGGGAAATAATCATACTACACTGCCCAGCCTGTACTAGTTTTTCCCTAAGCATCCAAACCTGACCATTTTGGGGGCATTGTATTAGGCTAGCAGTACTCTTGATCTGAGAACTGCCATTCTTCCGTTCTCATTTTCTTATAGTTATTCAAGGAATCTAATCAATATTGGTTCTGAACCATTGAAAAGATATATTTTTTTTTTTAACAAAATCACCTCTCATTTATTTGCTAGAGTCCAGATCAAACTTTCAGAAAACAGAAGTCATCTTCAGAGAACAGTTTTGAAGAACACCTGTGGAATGCTCTGATGTCTTTCAGGCAAGTGTGAGCACGAAGAAGATGGGGTTTATGGCTTTGTCTTTAGCATGTTTCAGCAGGGTAAATATATATACTCCTTTCCAAGTTTTTCAAGACCAAATATGTTTCTCTGTGGTGACTTGAGGTGTCAGAAAATGTTTCAAATGGGATTCAGTTGAAACTCATCTAATCTCATAGTACAGTTTTAGGGGCTTTCAGACATTGTACATGGTATCCATCTGCAACTCCAGTAGGACAGAGATCTTCCTAGGTTTATATATCTCTATATTCTGTTTTAATGAAACACTGGGTAACCACAGTAAGATAAAGCCCAGGACATCCAGGCAATGATACACACGTAAGATTTTTAATAACCTTCAGCAGACAGCTACATTCTCATCCCTTCATGTTCAGGTGTGATGGATCCAAGTATCACATCAGTGAGTCCCCTACAGACAAATTGCAGCAATGACCAGTTTCAGACAGGCAATCCCATCAATTCCTCATGTCCTGGAATTTTCTAACCTAATTTCATAGCCCTGGAAACACAGCCATCCATCTAGGTGTATTGACTGGACTGAATTTACACAGGTCATTTGAAAGATAAAGGTCACATACATACCAGGCCTCTGGACCTCATTTATTAACAGCATCTTCCTGACTTTCAACATCATTAGTGTCATCTGAACCAACACTGGAGTAAATGAAATGTGGCAGAACAAAAGACAGTTGCCAAGAGTGTAGATGTACATAAGTGATACACAGGGAGGTTCAGCCTCATTAGCCCCTGAAAAACCACACTGTTCCATGAAGTCAGTAACCAGCATAGCCTTTGCACAGGAGACTATCCAGCCTGGTGGGTTTATAGCACTTTTAATCGAAGAGAGAATAAAAAGGAAATTGCTGACCTGAGGTTTATATAGCAATGTTTATATAGAAGGCACAAGTTCTCAACAGAGGCATGTTTATTGCTATTTAACATTCACATTTCAGGAGCATGCAAAACCTAAACTGACAGAGTGTCTCTGGTGAGAGCTATTGTACATGTGTTCATTATTGTTATTTTTGGAAATAGCTCTGGATAACTAGTGACTTTCTTACAGTTACCTGGAATCTGCATGTCTGACTCAATTGTCAGAAACCGAGCAGCTGCCTACAGGAAATACATGGCCAAGTGCAAAAGCTTTCTGATTACCAAATTATTACACTGTCTGTGAGAGCTGTATTAAATAGCTCTCAGCACAGCCAATGCTGCATGGTGTTACAGCAATGGTTTCTTTGTAGCTCTTGTCAGGATTTGATGACAGTCAATAACAAAGTTTGGCAAAACTGTACCTGTGCTCATGAGAAAACACTTTGGGGAAAAAAAAAAAGTTAAATATATATATATATTCTTAACTTCCAAAATTTTATTCCCAAAATGTTATTTCAAAACCTGAGGGCTTTGTCAATTATCTCCAATGACCTTGAGAAAATATAGGCAAGGTCTACCTTGTAGGTTGGACAGCACCCCTGGGCAAACACCACCATGATTTGCTGTTTAAACTGCACAGAAAAATTCCTTGAGGATGACCTAACTTGGTATTCATGCACCAGGAAGATGTGTTAGCTAGGTCTTAATTTGTTCAGGCAGAGTGTTGCAATGATATACATCCAACATTTACAGATAAATAGCTCCCCGTGACATCTCCTTCACCCTATAACATTCAAGGTGCAGCAATGCTTCATTGCTTTGAGCTCTCATCCTCCCAGTCTTCTCTGTGGTTTTATATTTCCCATAATTCACCACCATCTTCCCTGTTGCTTGCTTACCATATGTACTATGGGAATCCTGGCATAACAAACACAGAAGAAATGATCCAGGTGGGAAGACCTGGCAACGACAATGAAAGGAAAGTGCAGGATACTCAAACTTCCACAATGTACTGTCACGATTCTTTAATACTGAGGCTTTCAAGAAAACAGAGGCTTCAAAGGGGGCAAGAAAAAGGAAAAAAAAAAAAAAAAGAAAAAAAAATCCTTTTAAAAAAATTAAAAACAATATCCCAGAGAAAACTTTCCAGCAAAACTTCCCTCACTTCAGAAAAGACAATTCTTTCCACTTTTACATCCCAGACACAGAGTGCTGAAGAGAAGACCTCCCAGAGAGAATAAACACATGCCAGTGCAGAAAACCATGCCAGGAAGGATTTGATTTGTTATTGAGGCTCCTTCAGATTGCAGGTTTCACAGTACCCATTCAGATACACCTTCTTGCTGAGAGCTTTGTTTAATGCATGCTTCAAAAAGGAGCTTTTAGTGCACTTCTTAAAAATAAGATTCTTTTAGAACTTTGTAAAGCTTATCATTTGAGCAACGTGCCACTGAAAGGTAAGTGTGAGGTTCGTTTCTCGTGGATAGCCGAGACTGAGACTCACACGCTCCACTGCTTTCCCCATGCATTTTCTATAACTGCATATCACACACTGGGACTGAGGCTCACCTCAAATTCATGCATGAAATGCCAGAAGATGTTATTCACCCAGAGGTGAGCTGAGGGGAGAAGACACATTCTTCTGCTTTCTTTGCACATTTTCTATCATTTTGATAATATCCTGCTGGAATGAGGAGACAGAGGCTACAGGGGAAGTGTAAAATGTTGCATCGGAGAAAAATTAGAGGACAAAATTACATTGGCAGAGTCCTTTGGGAGTTGTCTAGTCCTTCCTCTTGTCCCATGGCAGGATGGGCTAATTTTAAACCATTCCTGGCAAGGACTGGTTACACAGATGGAGACTCCAGAGTATCATACACTAAACAACTCCTGTAAATCAGTCTCCTTTCTCTTACAAAGTTGTTTCCAAGATACCTAAACCAAATCTCAATGTTTCCAAGATACCTAAACTCAGTATGTCTTTTTCTACAGGAGCTGTAGAGAATAAATTATTCCTTCCTCTCTGACAGCTGTTTCTTACATATTTGAAGACTTGTCTCATGTCTTCCCTCTTGTTCTCCTCTCTTAGATTAGATAACCCACAAATACATTTGCCCTTTCACAGTATATTGCATTGGCTAGTGAAATCCAGGAATCAATTTCATAGATTACAAGGGACTTGAATGACACCATAACAGAATACAACAGCTAGCATTATATCTGAACGAACAGCATGTGAATACTTATTTAACATCAGTATTTGCCTAAGGTGCATTATGGCTTTATCTATTTAATTACTTCATGAAGTGTTTGATTATGATAGCAGTGAATGTCTTTTCTGCCCACTTCTATCACTTGCTTAAAACTAATTCTGTTTAGCTGAGATAGATGCATCTTAGAGCTCATTACTAGGTGCCAAACAGTGGATTCTCATTCCTGGTTTTGGATTGGGTTTTTTTCAGAAACTGTTATCTGATGATCATAGCTACTAAATAAGGCCTCTTAACCCCTCCAGCAGATCAGATTATTCAGAAGTCAAATGAGAGGGGGGGAAAAAAAAAAAAAAAAAGGCAAAAAGGCAGCCCGAAGTATTTATTCATTTCCCCATTTTTAAGATCTTTCTCATCTCTTCTCTCTTTGTGCCAAGCCTTCAAGATGTAATTGGAAATGTTGGATACACTCCTTCAAAAATGTTCTCTGAACAAATTACCAAGTACCATTCTGTAAAATGAATGGATCACAAAGAGCAGCACTTCTTCAAAGGAAAGCAGGCAAGCTGATATTCAATTATTTGTTCTTTTATTGGTTGTCACTCACTTCCTCAGAACATTCTTTGGAACTGAATTATTTTACTTCTTGATTGTTTCCCAAGCAAGACTCTTTATGCAGTTCTCCTAATTTCACTGTCAATTTTAATTGAATGTTTTCATTCATTCCTATGTGAAGTTTCATTTTAAAGGCATTCACATCTGGGAAATGGTTTGGTCTTTGACAAATGTATTCTCATGTCTGCTGTTTTTTGAACCATTATTGCTTTAGGATTCTTGTTCATCAGTCATACACGTGTAACAGCCTCCATCTTTAAAAACATAAAGGCCAGAATTATAACAAAGAAGTAAAACTTAAAAAACCCAGCAGATTTAAAAGGCCAACAAAGAAAAAAAATGCTTATCCAAAGTCCCAAGCACAAAGGGTAGAGAATGGATTGAGAGCAGCCCTGAGGAGAAGGACTTGGGTTAGTTGATGAAAAGCTCAACCTGACCCAGCTATGTACACTTGCAGCCCAGAAAGCCAACCGTGTCCTGGGCTGCATCAAAAGAAGCATGACCAGCAGGTCGAGGGAAGTGATTGTCCTCCTCTCCTCTGTTCTCATGAGACCTCACTTGGAGGACCGTGTCCACCTCTGGGGTCCTCGGTACAAGACATGGAGCTGTTGGAGAGAGTCCAGAGGATGACCACAAAGATGATCATAGGACTGGAGCATCTCTCCTGTGAAGACAGGCTGAGACAGATGGGACTTTTCAGCCTGAAGAAGAGAAGGCTCCAGGGAGACCTTAGAGCAGCCTTCCTGTACCTAAAGCGGCCTACAGGAAAGCTGGAGAGGGACTGTTCACAAGGGCATGTTGTGATAGGACAAGGGGTAATGGCTTTAAGGTGAAGGAGGGTAGATTTAGATGAGATATTAGGAAGAAATTTTTTACTATGAGGGTGGTGAGACACTGGAACAGGTTGCCCAGAGAAGTTGTGGATGCCCCATCCCTGGAAGTGTTCAAGGCCAGGTCAGATGGGGCTTTGGGCAACCTGGTCTAGTGGAGGGTGTCCCTGCCCATGGCAGTGGGGTTGGAACTAGATGGTCTTTGAGGTCCCTTCCAACCCAAACCATTCTATGATTCTATGAAAGTGAGGTACATCATTTACATGTTATTTCCCAGTTTCCTTAGTCATATAGCAACAAATTGCTCACATGTGAGCTGTGTTACAAAGTATTTATGCATAAATACAGATGATGGGCTCAACAGAGATCTGAGAAAAGTGTTTCATCCTTATGTACTGAGTCTGTGAGCTCCATCATGGTGCACAGCAGTGGGATCAGAGCTGCTGGGATCAGCATGGGTACGATTAAGCTTAGTGACTCATTTTGCTATTACTGTCCTGACAGAGTAGTGAAAATGGCTTTATGAAGCATCCTGGGTCTTTATATTAATGATGCCCTTTTTATCAATATTTCTTATACATAATATGTTTATACCAATGCTGAGACAGAATCAGAGAAAGGAAGCCTTCAATCCACATGCATCTGAAATTTGGGGGTTTCATAGCAGCATGTTATGGTGCATCACTGAAAAATATCCACTCAGATCCAGAGATAACAACTGGAACTCCTGAAAAAGATTTGGTTGTGGACATGAATGATAAAGAGAGATTTCAGGAAAATGAGAGTTGTGTATAAAAGGTCTGTTATAGGGCTAAAGTGGCAAGTGGACTGTAGAATGCGTTCACCGCAAAACAGTTAGCATCGATGTAATTTGCCATCTTTACAGGGCACTGTGTGGACATGAGATACATCTTCTCATGCCAGATCTCAAGGAAACAGCTACAAAGGGAAGATGCTAAGAGAAGCAGCAGAGAGATGAAGGTGGCTCCTGAAGGACCCAGCTGTGGAAAGTCAGGACAGCATTATCTTTTGCAGGCTGTGAATCACCTGCAGAGATACTGGTTCATAACCCTGTGGCCACGCTGATATTTGCTCCTGAAGACAACACTCCCTGGATGATAAAGGAGTAGGATTCCTCCAGGTGTCTCTGTCCACCCCAAGTGACGGAATATTGGCTGGCTGATTTAAGCAGAATAAACAGGAGTATATGAACCAAAATAGTCTGTACAAGTGTCATCTTCCTTCTACTGTTGGTAATAAAGCACAAAAATTGCAGGGGAAAGACTGTCAGACCTCTTATATAACCCAGCTACTATGATGGGATTTCTCCTCTCCTCACAAAAGCTATACTCAGTTAGTAGAAAAAAAGAAAAAGAACCCAAACAAAATTGGCACACATTTTGCTGTTATTTTACAGATTTAAATGAATGGTGAAGCTGAGTATGGAAGAATAATTAAATTCTGTAGTAATTATATTGATTAATACCAGGATGAATGGCTGACAATTGTAATATAAACTGAAGGACAACCCACAACATGGATATGTGTGGTTATGACATTTCATAAAGTGCCTCCAGCAATCAAAATCACTGGATAAATGTGAGTCATTACACAATTATCTTTGTGTTTTCCCCTTTTAAGATTCTTTTTACAGTGACTTGAGAAATAAGGAAAAGAGATGATGTTTGGAAGCTTTGATGAAAAGTCCTTTTTTTCTGGCCTCTTCAACATCTAAGCAAAGAGCATCTGAAGAGACAAACAAAAACATTCTTGTTTTTTGAGTTCAGAGCAATGCACGCAGCCATGGAATACACTCCTCTGCTTGTGTGCAAGGTGGATGGTCAGCCCTGGGGACCAGCTGTCTGCAACCCAAGGCCTGGTTCAGTTCAGCGCAGCTGTGTGACCTTGACTAAGTTTCACTGAGAAAATTCTTGCTAAAGTGTGAGAAAATGCATGAGCTGAAGTCGTACAAGATAAGAAAAATACAGACAAAAATTATAATAGTTTAAATGGTGATAACTGGGAGCTCAAGGATTCAAGAGGAAAAATACTGACAAGAAAAGCTGAAACTCTGGGGGGGGGGGGGGGGGAGGAAAAAAAAAAAAAAAAA